>PNEQ01118662.1:7442-24204 GCA_003012365.1 Medauroidea extradentata
AAAACTACACGTCACCGTCTACGGCTTGAAGCATATACAAACACATTATAAAATATTTCTGTGTTTAAAATAAATTTCTAAAAGTACCAAAAAAAATTTAAATTTTGAAATTTTTTATTTAACATAAACATTTTTTGTAACGGGTTTTAAATGCTACAGGCCATAGACAGTAATGCGTAGTTTTGATATGATTTTTTTTTCATTTCATTATGTCAACTGGTTTTCAAGTTTTGTATGAAGTAAAAATACGCAAATTTTGACTTTGAAGTGCCATTACGGGAAAACTAGATGAGCTAATTTTTTTCCGTTAGAGGTATATGTACTCTCAAGTAATGTGTACAAAACTAACACTATTTCATACAAAAATAAAATTATGTTTTTCCCCACTTGAACAACCTTGAGGGCGTTGGACCCGTAAAATTTAATTTTTTTTATATTTGTGCCAAACACCGTTCAACTTTTGCACATCAAATAACACGTAATTTTCCCAAATAAAAAAAAATTAGGCTCAATAGTTTTTGCAAAATCACTCATCGAAGTCACGAAATGGCCATTACGGTGCAGCCAAAATAAAAAAAAGTAATTAATTAATGAATTAAAAACTACGGTAACTGAAAGTCAGTGTAACAATGCATTTCATGACATGTTTGACAAAAGTTAGTTTTCAATATTTCAGTAGTAGCCGAAAGTCAAAGTTATGCAAAAATTTACTCATTTTCATCAATTTTTAAAAAATAGAAAAATATATCACTGTGTTTACAAAAGTATCTTGAAGTAGTTCACATAATTAAGTTAATTATTTTTTATTATTTTGGCTACACCGCAACTGCCATTTTGTGACTTTGATAGGTGATTATGCTAAAACAACGGGCCCTATTTTCTTTTATTCCGGGAAATGACATGTTATCAGATGTGTAAAAGTTGAACAGTGTTTGGCAAAAGTATAAAATTTTGAATTTTTACGGGTCCAACGTCCTTAACTGATTTGAATTTATCTTGTAACAGAAACTTGCACACTAAAATGTATATTCTGTACACATATTACTAGCACTCAATTCAAAAGATTAAAGCCTGACGATAAATAGGCCTATAACAATTATAACCAAAACTTACATATTTACGCATTGTTAATAAAGATGCATATTTCTCACGAGATGCAGACATAACAAATGCATTTTTGTATATACATCGGCACAGGTAGTACGATTTGAAAACCCTGCTGTGTTTCCTATCTACGAACTTATCCGTAGCGCAGAGATAGCATAAAAACACGAATCGACCATGTTAACGCCATTGTAAATTAAGGGCGCCGCCTACCTGCGCGTTAGATGCTCACAAGTGCTAGAGCTATAAGGGCGCATCAAATGCCTCATCGCCACAACGAGCCGAGTGCTGAACAAGCGATGCAAGATTCTCTCCAATCCATTTTTACTAAGGGATTTTAAGCGGTGGCCATGTCATTTTATCAGTGAAAAGTCTGCAGCAAAGTTCAATGAGAACATTTATATCAAGGCCTATGATGAGTGCATTTCGAAGTACGGCAGTCTGAAAAGGCCATTTCTAGTTGGACGGCTTTGAATCAGTTTAATAAGCATTAAGTCTTAAAAACTTTGGGCAACGTTTTATTTCCGTACATTTGGCCTAATGGGCTCATATGGAATAGTTCCGTTGAAAAAAGAAATCACAAACGCTCTGCAACGCATTTGAAGCGCTTGTTTGGCGATGCCTTTCCAACTTCACGCAGCTCAGCGTCTGAGGCACACACATACAGTTATTGGGCTGCTGTCCAAGCTGTGAAGGGCGGAAAGTTACAGTGTGAGAGCAATAATAATGATACACATAGATGCGTGCTACGGCAGAAGTGGCATTTCATGCAGTACTCGTCGCTGAATCGCGAACAAAAATTTGATCCAAGAAAGACAATGGAATGAAAGAGAAAGAGGTGAAAGACAGAGAGGGGTAACGCACTGCCCAAATAAAGCTCACTGGTCATCTGAAATGACGGCCATTTTTTTCATTTGTTAAAAACACAGATGGAATCTGAGAGTAAATAATTGGTTATTGGCTGGACAGCTATGCTTCTACCAACTTGTGAGGGCCAAGTGGAGTGGAGAAATTTTGGTCAGCGGGAAAAACACTTAACTAACCTGGCCGTCAAATGTGATGAAGTGAGATTCGGTTGTTGCTTTTTTGACGAAACTACTTAACGTGCGTTAAATTTGTATGTGCATAAATATAACAAGATTTTCTAACTGTGTAACAAAAAGTTAAAAATATTAATAATAAAAAAACCGGATTCTTATTTCAAGCCTAATTTCCAGGACTCAAAAAATAGCAAAATTAGACTTTATTCTGACTGCCGTACAAGGGAAAATACTAACAGATAAGAAAATACGTTGGAGGTTAAACCATGTTCCTACAATAAAATGAATAGTCACCGCTTAAGATTGTCACAGGAAAAAATTATAATAATAAATAACTGCACGCCAGTTTGAGTGACTTGCGCGTAGAGGTGATACTGAATTACATACGTCGGTCAGGGACAACCTTAACGCTGCACAGATGCTGTGCCTTACTACATACACAAACGCTAGTTATTTATGAAACCACGATACTGTTTACTCTCAGGATACGAGACGGTATAAATGGCTCGAACAGTACGAAGGGTACGGGAACATTGTCCGTGATCAGTTGTTATAGACTATTTCAGCATTCACCTGAAGCTACTTCGGAAAACCACGGGACCCAAATGGTTGGACCGAGAATCGAGTTCGAGCCTTCCCGAACACAAGTACAGTGCTGTACAACTGCGCCTCTTGCTCAAGGAACGCGTTAGGGCGATCCACGGTCTATGAAGGTAGAGGTCTTGACACTGAGGAATAAAATGTGACTCACTTCTTGTCGCCGAGCGCTAGTAGTAATTTGGTGGAAGATTTGTCTTGTTTTTGTATTTGGCTTAGCTTAAAATGTGAAGTTGTTACCGGAATTGCGAGTATTATATCGAAGCAAAAAATGGGAACCTAATTTTGTATTGGAACACATTTTTTTCAACCATAAAATTCAGTTTTTCAAGCTTCCACATGCAGATGCACATATCAACGATTCTAAAATTTTGTTGGGCACGAAATGATAGTTTTTGTTCGAATGGGTTAACTAAAACAAAAATACATAGAATATTTTTTCAGACTACTTTTATAAACAGTTCCACACATGCCAATGCATTTATCGACACGGAACATGGATGTACTATATCAGCTTACCTTATTAACATTATTTTACATAAATAATTGCAAAAAATGGTAAAACGCGTGCAGTAAACAAGACAAATCTTCCACCAAATTACTACTAGCGCTCGGCGACATGAAGAGGTCACTTTCTCTTGCTGGAGAGCATACGCGGTGTCAAGACCTCTTCCTCTTAGACCGTGGGGCGATCCAACAGTTCTGGACGGAAAACAAGATGGCCGCCTGTCCAAACTGCCGAGCGACGTGTAGATTATTTGATAACTTCTCAGTGCGCGTGATATCTACTACGAACAGCATTTCGAGAACGTTACACGTATGTTTTCCCATTTCAAGTTCACCAAATCTATAAAGCACAGTTTGTTGCAACTTAAAACGTGTCATTTTGCGGTCATTTTAGGTGCGAAAATTTTGGTGCATAATCCTTTAAAGGATGTAGACATGTACAGTACACCTTTATCGTTCATACCATGTGATAAAATGACAGGGTGTTCACTGAATGTCTAATACAGGTGAGGTATCGGGCTAAAGACTACACGCCATGTTAGTGACTTGGAATTAGTTATCAAGGTGTAGGTGTTAAGCGCGTACTGTATCGTCATTACCATTTCCGCACTTCGAGACATCGAACACCAAAATACGTCCATACAGACTGCAGCCTTAAGGGTGTTGCCTACCCCGGAGTCCCGGCGCGAGCAGAGTTAGGTTATTATACATGATAAATTACATTCGGTGTAATTCAGTACCTGTCGAACTACATACATGCCAACATCGACATTTTTATTCATCTAGGTGAAGCCCACATTGCTAAAGTATATTTTAGGGTGTTTTAGAATACCCTGAAAACTATGAACAAATTAGTATTTTCATTGTAAAAAAAAAAAAAAAAAAAGGAAGCCCTCGAAAAATAAACTTATCAATTTTATTTCTCAACCCGGGCTCAGGCCATCCTGATTTTCGTTTTTCCATGGTTTCCCTAAATTGCTCCAGGTGAATGCTGGGAGGGTTACTTAAGGGCATGGGCCCGAGTTTCTTCGCATTTAATGACAATTATTTTTATAACACAAATGGGAGCCGATATCGTAAAATCGCTTCGTAACTTTGTTATGGCTGATTTTAACTGCATACTCTAATTTTGTCCAGTCAGAAGACTGCAAAATAGTTGCTAATTAGTTAATTAACGAAATTTCCTTTTAATTGATAAATTAATTCTACTTATCATACAGTTTGTCTCAAAAAATTACATTGCATATTGAAACCAATTGGCAAAAAAGTTACGAAACGATTTTACGATATCGACTCTCGTATGCATTTTAAAAAAAAATTCTCTTGAAAGCCGAGAAACTCGGGCCCAAGCCCTTAACAAGTCCGTGGTCCACACCTCTCCCAGCTCCCATCATTTTACCAATTTTACCAAGTCGTGTGTCACAGTCTGTCGACGAGACGCAAATCTCAATTACCTTACCTCATTTTATTTCTGAAGCAACAGGCTTCCTATTCACCATACCGTAAAATAATTTTGTCCGAATGCGATGTCATTAAGGCTCGGTTTCAGTCACCATACCAAATAATTTCGTTTTTCGGTTTTTAAACCTCTGATGAGTAAAATGTTAAATCTGCGATTAAACCTCAAATTATATTTACCTTGCGCAACAGTACAAACAATGCGATTCAGAGGATAACAAATAATTACTCCACAATCAGTGTGGCATTTTTTTTTTACATTCATAATTTTCCTTACAGATTGCGACCAAATTATTCATGACCAGCACAATCGTCATGTCTGTAATGTAGCACAAAGTAAATAGAATCAAAGGTATAATCCAAGATATTACATTTTCTTCTCAAAATTTAAAAAAAAAAAAGGCGAAAAATAATAAAATTCAATATTGCAACTGAAACCGAGCCTTAACAATAAATGACCACCGCCTGATATAATGAACATGTAATTAATTCCATATCCTTGCTCACGCCACGGCTCCGATGTAGGCGGTGACCTTAGCAAGACAGTGGACCGAACAAACGTACAAAACTTCGTCGCGACGTCTAACGTTTGAGTGAGTGAGTGTGAGAGAATTAGGTCAGCACTTAACATCGAGGTTTTCAGTGCTGGTGAGGGGTGATATGAGGTGAGTATGGAGCAGCGCCGGAATGAAAGGGCGGGTGACATCCTCGAGAAAACCCACCGACCAACGGCACCGTCCGGCACGAATGCCGGAGACCAAACCCGCCGGGAATCGAACTCGGATCGCCTTGGTGGCAGGCAAATGGTCTGACTCTCTAACGTTCGAAGTGATACAGGTGAAGAGTAAACTAAATATCTGCGACAAGCGATTACCGTAGGTTTACTGCACTCAATAGAAAATAGAATTAAAAGAATTGTCGTCCAACGAAACTGTGACAGCAATTTTGTAGTGTAATGACAGCCAATTTTGTAAGTTCAAGCAATGAACAACACGAAGTGCGATTGTGTAATGGCAACTCGGTACACTGACTTATGGTCAAAATTTCAGAACAGTTGGTCTGAAGAACAACTTTTAAATTAAATGATGCACTAACAACACGTTTCAACCTCCTGTCATTAATAGTCACAAATTTGTAGAAAGTAAAATCTGAAATTAAAAAAAAAAACGCCGTATAAGAGCACATTCAAAATGTGAAAAGTCAGTAAGGTAAGAATACATGAGCATTCAAGACGGAATTCGTGGTTTTATGAGTCCTCGTGTAAGGTACGTAATTTTACTATATGTATAATAAATATCCCCGTGGAATATGCTGTTGATACCACACGGCGACATAATATGATGTTTACTTACCATATTACTCAATGCTTAGCATTTCCTGTCGGCCAACTTGTTTGACCTACATAGCCGTAATTGTGCCTTCTGGTTTCCAATACGCAATCACATCTTCCGTAGTCTACTTCGGTAATGTAAGATTTGAGTGGAAACTGCTCTGACCTATTGCATACTGATGTTACAACCAAAAACCAGAAAC
This sequence comes from Medauroidea extradentata, assembly GCA_003012365.1. Lineage (NCBI taxonomy): Eukaryota > Metazoa > Arthropoda > Insecta > Phasmatodea > Phasmatidae > Medauroidea > Medauroidea extradentata. The sequence goes on from PNEQ01118662.1 coordinate 13,682, forward strand.
GATCGAAGTCACTAATTTTTATTCCACTATACATTCTGCTGCTTCCTCCTTCTGTAGATACTATTTCAGCGACATCTTGGTACCGTTGCGTTTTCAGAGTAATGCTCAAAATCGTTTAATAAATAAATAAATAAATATATATATATATATATACACATAAGGTCTATTGTTTTTTTTTTCATAGTTAATTATTACTGTTGAATCGTAATTTCATATCTAAAAGCCATAGTTCGTCCCTGAGTAATACAAATTTTTATTAGCATCATGAAATAAATGAAAAACAGATTCACTTTCCACTAAATGATTTTAATAATGGCGTCCTCTAAGTGGCCATTACAGTAGCTACGAAATAATACATTTGTGTATATTTAAAATGATTTGTGCAAGGCTTCAAGCATGAAAAATATAGTTCCAGGAATTTTATGCTTTTTAATCTAACGGTTACGAACACGTGCGCGCTGTTTAATGAACAGAACACGACTACATCTATATGCGATACACTGTGGTCAACCGTTCTATAAATTAGTTCTGTTACAGGAAGTTATTACTTACATACGAAAAGTTACAGATCAAAATATATTTCATTAAGTATATTTACACAATGTCATCCACAAAGTAAGTCTTGTATAGCATCACATAACGAAGGTAAATCTACAAGTAAATCTACAAAAAAGTTAAAAAAAAGTACATAGTAAACGCATAAACTACATTTATTGTAATTAGTAAAATTAGTCGGTGTTTGTTAAACGACTGTGGCTAATATATGACACAACGTGGCCTAGTTATTAGGGTTCACTAACATCCTTCAACCATGACAATGATATGAAGTGACAGGTATTCAAAAAGAGCGAGTCACTTCAGAATCTCTCGTCTACAGGAAGGCAGTCTCTGATGAAAACGCGGCGGATGAAACTCTTGTCAATATAAATTCACGAATTCAAAGAACAGGAAACATGCATAACGCATAGAAAGAATATAGAGCCCGATGATTTTTTTTTATCTGAATCTTGAATCATGCCAGAATAAATGTTTCCGCAGGGGTGAACTATGGATAACGTCTCGAGACAACTTCTGAAGGCAAGGGATGACATCGGACTTCCTCTTTGCTGAGAAAATATTTACCATAACATCAGAGGTGCCGCTGACGTCGCATATCAGTAAGCACGGGAATATTTCGCAGAGTTCTCCGACTTGTAGGATAGCCTTCTAGAGTATACGTGTTCACAGACGGCAGCTGCTCAAAGCAAAGACGTTCTATAAAATAACTGAACTGTTACGCTGCCCTTTTGTTACATGACCAAACTGAACGCTGACATATTGCAAGCGAAGATAGGGAATTGTGTACTTAGCAGGGGTGCTGCAATTTAGCGGCATTAAATTTTGTAAAACGCAGAGATAGACCGTCAGCATTGCTATTGCACCCCTTGGTTCAAAGCTGCTCGCTGACAGTGATACCACTTCACTGGGACTATACTTGTTGCTCCTTCATAACTGGATCAGTACATTTTCGGATCTGTAAAAAAAGTGAATGGACCAATCGCAAAAATGTTACGAAAATGTGTTTTTTTTTATTCTATTGTATACCCTAAAGAAAACGAGAATTTTTCATGTCTCTATCAACCACGTTGTCATCTTTCTCTCCGGTACCCAAAAAAGGCGAAATTTCGTCCTTGTTTGAAAAAATACAATTTAAGTCTACAGTCAAATGCTTGTAGGCCTACTACTTTTGTATCCCAAAACAGTGCAGACAAGAAAAAAGCGTTTCGCAAATTCGTGATTGTTTTTATCTACATGCCCTAATATTAAAAAAAACTGTGTAACTTACCTTTGTCTAATGTTATGGCACGAGACCACAGCATGTTCGTAAAGTGCGATGTCGAAGGTCGCTGAATATCTGAGGCAAGTTACTGAACACGGCGACGATGGAATGTCTGCAGCCTCGAGGACATTATAACACGCCCTAGCGAATCCGCCAGTAGAAGCGATGTTTGTAATACATCGCGAGTATTTAAGAGGTACATAAAGCGGGCAGGACGCTGTCATGTGACCACCAAGACGCCATGTTGCTGCCCGAGGTGCTGACCTACCGTGTTCGACCGTCATAACCACACCCACAACCAGCCTGCCCGGGTTATTACAAGGTGAGACACATCAAGTCATATCTGCACATTAACTGGGCTATTTACATTGCTGTGGCCAGAGTACTAAGTGAAGCTCCTCCGCGGGTAACTTTTAATATAACTCAATTATACGAATTAATAATTACATATTTTATACTTTTATAAAATAACGTCTCTTAATTCACACAACGTACTTTCATTATAACAGCAAAACCCTTAATGCTGCGGAGATACCTATATAACGACTGTTGAAGTCCAGTAAAACCCAGCAAAAGCTTCACGGTTGAATCCGCAACACTAACAATTAACTTAACATTTTCTTGAGTTATAAAACAATTTATATTTTCTGTTTCGAAAAATAATGAATTGCTTAGTGACTAGATTCAGTTTCTTGGACGTACTCCATTGCAAAATTGAATGATTGTCAAAGAAAACTAAACAAATAAAAGAAAAAAAACATAAAATAAGCAGAGTATGCTTAGTCAGCAAGATACATACACAACAAGAAATTCCAAGATGAAATCGGGTCAAATAAAAACAACGAACAAACAGATAATAAATGAAATTAATAACAAATAAAATAAAACCAAATAACTTGCGACACAACGATGAGACGAAACAACGAACACAGTAGATATCAGACACGAACAGAAAAATGACAAAAGAACACAACAAGTAGACGAGACAAAACGCAACAGATATCAGACATATACAGACAAGAAAAACGACACAATGAAGAGACGAAACAAAACACAGTAGTTTTTTTTTTATTATCTGTTTGTTCCTTGTTTTTATTTGACCCGATTCCATCTTGGAATTTCTTGTTGTGTATGTATCTTGCTGACTAAGCATACTCTGCTCATTTTATGTTTTTTTCTTATATTTGTTTAGTTTTCTTTGACAGTCATTCAATTTTACAATGGAGTACGTCCAAGAAACTGAATATAGTCATGAACTCCCATTGCACAGTTCTTTCAAAGAATTGCTTAGCGAAATTAAATCCCATCACAAGTATTGTATGTGGCTATTTTACGATTTCAGCTGCGTTTTTTTTTTTTAACAGGCCAAATGTTAAAAAAATAAGGCACTATTTGTACTAGGAACCGCGAATAGTTAAGCATAAAGTTAACGTTCATAATGTAATTCATTCTTAAAACTAATTAAGAGTTTCGTTACTTAATCATAAACATATACTTACAGCAAAAATAACTACACAAGGAAGTAACATTGCTCTCCATGCAACTCAGTGTTGTTTATATAAATTAAATGCCGGCGTGGTTGATCTTCGGATTGTAGCATGTGAGAACTGTGACGGACGATGCCGCTAGTTGGCCGATTTTATCCGAGATCTACCGGTTCCCGTTCGCCTTGATTTCGAAGATGATCCATACTCACATCATTTCACCCCTCCCCAGCGCTAAAGACCTTGATGTTAAGTGCTGACAAGACCTTGATGTTAAGTGCTGACAATATCTCTTCGCTCACTATATCGATTGGAATTAGCTGGTTTAGCGGTAAGATCTATCATAGCCTGCAGAATCCATTATTTTACGCCAATTTTATACTATAGTTTCGAATATGTTTATAACATATATAGTAACATCGATGTTGAAACGAAATACATAGTAAACTTAAACGTGGTGCGTGAGGAAAAAAAATAGTTAAGTAACTTTTTCTTAGTCTAGCTTGAATTCAGTACAAAATTTCCAGAATAAAAACTGCACCAAGGATGATCGCTACATTGAGGTTTTTCTACTAACATCTGAAGAACATTCAAAACTAAGTGGCTAAAATGTATACGTATATGTACGTGTTCATGTACTTCGTTAAAAAAAATGTTAACTTGGTAACATTTCATTTTCTACAGACACTAGTAATTTAAAAAATAATATTGACAATGGAACAATTTTTGTGTATGTCAAAAATCTCAATAACATGTAAAACACAGAAGGAAATGTTATACCCATGGTGCAATCAAAGAAATTAAACAGCAATAATTGAACAGAAGAACCATACCTTACAAAATTGCAAAGTTTAATAGCAATACTAATTGAGACGGAGAGGACACAGGCAAGTTGTCCCAACCCGTAGGAACGCCTTTGCACGGCCAGCATATGAAATATTCGGAAAGGACGGTTACCGCGCGGTCACACCTGAACACGTGCTATGGCTTGAACTTTATTTTCTTCTCCTGCAGCTCTATCCATCACGACGTTGTTCCACACTCGCCGCACTCATATGACGTGGGCTTTATGGCCGCCGTCAACCCCAGATCAGCTTCACCCACGTCAACTGCGGCTTAGAGAAGTGAAGCGTGTGTAGTGAATGGAGTCGTTCGCTAGAGACACCCGCTGAAACCGTTGTCTGAATGGTCGCGCCACGAATATAAGCTGTTCACGGTCAACTTACCACTTGTGACGATCGTTTTGTCAAAAATAATAATGAGTGAACCTTTATCGCTGGTGAGGGTGACGTGATGGGAGTATTGAAGCAGGGCCGGAATGATGGGGCGAGGCAACGGGATGTCTCCAAGAAAACCCGCCGACCAGCGGCATTGTTCGACACGATTTCCATATGTGGAAATCAGGGGACCGACCTCGCAGGGAATCAAACCGGATCTCATTGGTGGGAGGCAATCGCCCTAGCCACTTCACCAACGGCGCCACCAATAGTAATTTAAAAAACGTATTTCATTGTGGTCTTGGACATATAATTACAAGTATTGTTTGATTGGGTTTATTATTAGGAACACTACGGTATCTTGATTAAGACCAAGCTAAGAAGTTTTTAACACATTTTTGAAGAAATCTTAAAACTTTTTTGTAACGAAATGCTTTGAAAAAATTCAGGACTAAGTGCAGTTATACGGTGCACAGTTTTAGATATATTTGTAAAGGATTTTAGCACAATAAGGTAAAATTCGTTCACCACAAATATTTTACTTTATTTTTGCTTATTTTCATAACAAAATTAGTGTTACATTTGGTGAAAAATTTTGGAGGTTAATTGCTACCAATAATATTAGTTACAAATTATTATATATTTGTGGAAAAGCAGTTCAAGGATTCTTCGATACGAAAATTAGCTTGCTGAAAAATGATTTTGAAAGCTACAAACTATGAGCGCAGTCTTAGAAAATGGCGAAAATACACAAATGAACTGAAAGGACAAAATTACCAGAACGTAAAACGTGCTATTTTTACCATGACCAGCACGTATTGACCTCATGTTTGCTCTTTTGTATATCACGTAAGTTATTTAAGATAATTCGATTTACATAAGATACGAATAAGGGTCGTATTATTTATCTATCATAGGAGAAAATTCTTCTTACAAAAATATAAAAATATTATGTGAATACATACATGAAGAAATAAGTGTACGCTTATGTAAGGGTACAAAAGGTAGTGTATTGCTCCAATCAACGTTGTATTTGAGTTCCGCCTGGTGGTTCGTCCACTGCTGTGGGGAGTGCGATGCATATTAATGTTTTCTGTTACGGCAGCTCGTTTTTACAAACATCATGCCGAGATATAACTGAACAGAGATTAATGCCTCTCGATAGACATATATTTATTCCGCTAGTTCGTATCTGAAGAACACTTTAACCTGGGTTTGCCAATAACAAGTGATCCATCTTTTTTATTTTCGTTTATTTGCTCAAGGTTGTTGTCCACTTCTGTTTGCACGTTTCAATCTGTCATATTGGTTAGGTGTGACGCAAATAAACAATCGTGAATCCACGTTAAACACGATAGTTCTGTGAGAAATATTTTAAGAAGAGATTTCAATGGTTGTACATACTTCTCTGTTAGCTGGGCACTTTTGAAAGCCGATGTGAGGGAGTACGCCAATTTACAGTTTTATATAGCTACATTGCAACACGGATGGATATATTGTAGAAAACTGAAGACTTAGGGCTTTATTCATAGTCGTTTATAGTCCGGGCTAGAGAGAAAGAGAGAGGGGGAGCGAGAGGAAAAGAAAGAGAGAGAGAGGGAGAGGGAGGGAGAGAGAGGGAGAGAGAGGGAGAGAGAGGGGGAGAGAGGGAGAGTGAGGGAGAGAGAGGGAGACAGAGAGAGAGAATCCTCCTACAAAAATGTTGGCATATTCATAGACTGGGACTAACTCGTGCCCGGAGACAACCTTGCCTTAGTAAGGACTAGCTTTTAGTTCGGACCAAAGGTACGGTAGACAACGGGCTACGTCAGAAACAAACATGGATGTTGTTAAAAGAAATTGTATTGATTGTGCTGTAGAAACTGGTTGTAAGGAGGTAATAATTAATTCAAAGTAAATTGAAACTTTAAGCCTGAGAAAAAAATTCTCATAATTAGCACAATTTCGATTTGTGGGTTTATTGCACATTCTTTTTAATGCATTAAATGTAAGTTTAACCAATTTTTGCTTATCTTAGAAAGCTGCAATCATTGCTACAAATAACAAAACACCTAAAGATTAAATAATCTGTTCAATATTGCGATAATATTAATAAGCATGAGATACTACGTTTTTCTGGAAGTTCAGTGGTAAGGTTTTGCCATGCTAACTTACAGGATTATGGTTCAAATCTCATGTGATGAATTTTTTAAATTTTAGTTCATTATAATTTGTGCATTACAAAAAAACAGTATTAAAATATTTGTAAGTACAGTCTCAGTGCACTGTGAAAAGCATAACTATGATTATGTTCGCGACAAGAAAATCTGTAAGCTTTTGTATGAAAACACTGCTCTGAATCAATTTCTCGTAGGAATAGTATGCATGGTCTTACTGATTACGTAAAAAATTTGCTTATTAATTCTTCACATAACACCACAGTATAAAATTTACCTATCTTCAAAATACTAGTGGTAAAATATTCATCAAATATAATATAAGTAGTGTCAGCTTAACCAGAAATGATATAAATGATTATCTTCATATTTTGTTCAGCACTTCCACGTATTGAATAATTACATTTTGCTGTTTCTTACTTCTTATTCCATTGGCAGTAGAATAAGTTTTTGTGAGTTAAAATGTGATTTTGTATTATAAACATTATTATTTGGAATATCATTTTATTGTTAGCGTGAAACTAAAATCGATAATATGTCGGTTGCTTGGGTACACACACACACACCTAGTTTTCTCACATACAAACAAAAACATCTACGCAGATTTGAATGCACAACTCTGAATTAGGATGCGAAAATATTACCACTGCTCTGTAGTTGCCATTGTACCACATGTGAATAAAACTCTTATTTTTTACTTATTCTGTTATTTAACATTGGCAACATTTTACTTGGTTATTGCAAGACACTTGCTAATATGATCACATGATATACATTATGTATCATAAATGGAACAACATTTTGGTAATTAATATCTTCGAAACTCAAATTAGAGAGTGTTTCATTGTGTTTCGTCTTGGAAATTACTCATTTCTATATTAAAATTATAGTATATAATTTGTTAAGTTTGTAATTTATTCTGTTGACGTCATAATTTGTTAAAATATTGTAATCAATTTTCGGTGTTCATCAGTAGGCCTATGCTTTCTTCGACTAGTATCAAATGCTCCAGAACAAGCCAAGTCAGAAAGATTGCATGTTCTCCGCATAGAAACGATGGCACACGTATAGTGTTATCAGTATCACTCACATACGGAAACATATATTGGTGCCCTGATACCCTCATAACTATTTTACGGTACGGAAGAAAGCTTTTTACCCGAAATAATGCATTTTAAGAAGTATAAAGAGGGTTAGAGTTTGCCTCCACCACAAGGACTTCTTTATAAAAAGTAGACGGAAAGACAGTCTCTTACGAAACATTTATAAGAGCGTGAATCCATCCGGTGCTAAAATGGCTACTTTAGTTACTTTTTTTTTAAAGAATGGAGTGAGAAATGGACCCCGGATTTTCACGACGACCATCGAAGTTCCACTACCGGGTGAAAATTATTCTGAAGAGTAAACAGATAGATATGCACTATATACACTCTCGCTTCCCCACACCCTCTGCATTTTGACATATTTGTACCTTAAACATAGGTCGATTTTCTCCAGAAAGAATGTATCCCTAGTGAAGCACACACTAAACCATGTGTTTAACTGTTCACACAAAACTGTGTAAACTAAGAAAGTTAGTACAGTGAGGATACACTGCTCAAAATTAGTGAAACATATTTTGTGGAAACTAAATTGTAGCTCCGACATAAATAACAATAACCAAGTGAAGAGATGAAATTACTTCAGGAACGGAATGATGTGCTCATCGATGAGAAGATACAGAGTATGCCAACAGTAAGATAGCACAAAACGCAGACAATAACACTACAGGAACTGTCCTATGGTACGATGCATGCTCTCCCCGGTCGAACACCGCGTGCAATTGAATCAATAAGACATAAATATTAATGCATCCCAAACGTGTTCGCATAGAGGGCACGGCAGTCGAGTGGTCAGACCACTCGCCTACCACCAAGGCTATCCTGGTTACATCCCTCAGCGCGGTTGTTTTCAGATTCTTTGCTCGTGGTAAACAACGTGGTGTTGCCGTTGGCGGTCACTCCCATCTCCCTCGCTCCATCAAACCCTCCATTCCGACACAATTCCATAATTACATAATGTCACCCCTCACCAGCTCTAAAGACCTAGACGTTAAGAGCTGACCAAAATTTCTTCATTTTTTCATTTCTTCAAGTTCTGTGTAGTTCAGTACTATATTCATGAAACGCCAAGACTCACAATTGACATCAGCGTAAGTCATGACATACCCTTTTGTCTTATCCCTTATTTCGACCTGTGTGATTTGGACGGCTCGAGGTTCTGAGAGCCTATGAGACTACACGAGATGGTCATGATACCGTGCAGGGATATTAAACATTGCGGAAAACAGGTTCCTTCAAAATACCCACCTACAATTAGCATCATCTGCTATAACTATATCAATGCACAGTTTGAATCACAATAACATCAAACTTCAGAAGAAATTGTATTTTACTAAAATGTTTCATCATTTACACATTTATTTTGCAAGGTTGGTTAACAGTAATTTAGAGACACTACTAAAGTTATATTAAAATTTACTCGAACTCGCTTCGTAATATATACGAATATTTCTTTATGTTTTTATTTACAAACATTTTCTTGTTGATTTATCTTTTATTATTTGGTTTTACACAAGAAAATGTCTTAGAAAATATATGAAAATTATCGGTAAACTTACAAAATATTTTTACTGAGTGTCCTATACATTCTTGTCGACCCCGCTTCGTTAGTGTAACTGGCTTGTAGTTATTCGTACTTACGAATAAGGCTGAAAATACCCACCATCATATCGACCTATAGCGAACGTAAGAAATGCACATAAACCACAACATCAAAAGGAAAATGAGCTAACGAACCATGGCTGGTTCATATCAAATAAATTTTGTTTTGCGTGATTATAAGTTGACCTTAGTGCTCCTATCAATTTCAGATATGGAGAGGCATCAAAAGGTTGCTTCAAGTAGCTACATCAGTTATGCAATCTGAAGACGTTTTCACAATAGTGAGTATACTTAAACGAGAGTTTCATTTGTAGGAGATTTTAACCGATTTCGTATAAAATTTAATTTCTTGAACGGCCGTAATCCTCTTACCGTGATTATTTATAAGACTTCCTTGGAGATTATTTGTATATTTTCATTACTACTTATTTACAATACTGTGCACAGTATTATAACCAATACTGAATGGCATCCTTTTTGGGGCGAAGGATAGAAGGATATTTATGCAAAGATAACAGATAACGATATAAAATTACGTCAATACATTTTTTTTTATTTTATCCAACATTTTTGCGTAAGATCTATATTACCGTTTTAACATACATACTCGTGTGCTGTCACTTCGATCGTGTTGAGGATCAACCATCCAGTAAATTGAAGTTACGCCTGCTGGCACAGTACAGCTGCAGAGCAAATCTGTTAGCGCGAGTTTCTCATAAATCCCGTGTTCGAACAGAAAAAAAACATCAGATAAAAAAACATACATGTGTACTTGTTCACGTACTCTATGAAACGTAGATATGTTTTTGCTATTTAAAAGTAACATTTTCTTTGTTAATTAAATAATTCTTCGTTTACAAAAACCTAAAATAATTGAAAACATTCCATATATTGCAACAAAACACGTATTAAAGTAAGCATTTGCTTATTTTTATCTCTGTCATGAGTTAACAGATGAAGTTTACCTGTAAAACCAATATTCTTGTTCTACGTTTAAATATTAAGTGGTTCTAAAATATTAAATTTGTTGAAAATTCAATAAAATGTTTCTGACAGGTATATGGATAGCCGGACTGCGTGCTTTCGTCCTAATTGGTATTAGGTACGTCAAGAGTAAATTACGTTCAGATGAGTTTGGAAACGTT
>PNEQ01118662.1:24304-86250 GCA_003012365.1 Medauroidea extradentata
AAAAAAAAAAAAAAAAAAAAAAAAAAAAAAAAAAAAAAAAAAAAAAAAAAAAAAAAGTACTCTGATATTACGACTGTCGAATGTTACATATCGTCAACGAACTTAAGAATTAAACAATTTTAACATTTACAGCATGTATATGTATGTATACAACACTTAATTTTTTAAATCATGCCCCATTATCTCTAAACACAGTTCTTTATATGACAAAATACTCATTATCGTGATAGAAGGGCAAAATAATGTGGCTGAAACTAGACGATTTTGTTATTTACAATTTTGTATTTAGCAATTCTTTTCATGACAAACTAAATACCAAAGAACCAAACAAACTGTACTGTTTTAGTGTCACAGGACAGTTTAAGCTTAAAAAATTTCTCCTGGGAATCGACTTAATAAATTTAATGTCACAGCTTGCTTCGTTATGTCGTAACATAGCGCGTATGAGCAGGTAAATGGGCTGCAAGAATAGATAGTCTACATAACCAGAATATAATGCCAGATGATACCAACATTTTATTTTCTCAAAATTTACAAATATGATATTATATCCAGTACTCTATGATAGTAAACTGTGGTTTTAATGGATTCAAAATCCCATGCATGCCTCGCCATATCGTTACTGCAAACGAAACTCAAATAAAAATATTTATATTAAGGGCGCAATATGCGTTAAGTAATGTGCGAGAAAATATACGTTTAATTTTAAAGAATTATTATTACTGGTCAGACATTCCACAAAGGACCTTATATACCTAGCTGTGAAAAATTCTCATAGGTAGGTATAAATACGAGTTTCTTTATCGAAACATGCATGTTTCTAACGTTCTGACTTACACGAAAAGACATTCTATTTTTCCAAAGAGTTGTTTGGTACATTTTAGCACTAAGCGCATTGCATCTCTGTTTCTGATATCTCCTTAGTTCGTTCGCGCAGTTATATCTTAACTGATATAACCCTGAATAAAACGAAACCACTCAAGGGCCATACTATGAACATTACTGCAAATTTTCCACAGAAAAATTTACAGAAACCGCGCTTAAGGGCGCAGTCTCCCGCAATTTTCATCACCATTTTTTTATTTTTTATTTGTACCATATTTTTTTTTCTTATTTAAGACAGAAAATGTGACTAAATTTGGCTCTTGTGAAATTTTTTTATCTCTCATAGTTTTCGCGTAACGGCTTGTTAAAGTCATATTTTTGCATGTTTCCGTTTTAACGACTACACTAAAACCAACTGATATACCAAACTCAAAAAAATCACAGTCGATAAAGACATTGCAGGCTACAATTACATACTCATGAAATTAAAGAATAAAAATTATTTTAATTTTAAAAAATTTCTGAAACTGCAAATAAAAATTTCAAAAGTTCAATAATTTTTTTAAAAATACAAATAATGTTTATTCTTTAATTTTATGGGCATGTCGTTGTAGCCTGCAATGTCTTTATTCACTGTGATTTTTTTGAGTTTGGTATATCAGTTGGTTTTAGTGTGGTCGTTAAAACGGAAACGTGCAAAATATGACTTTAACAAGCCATTACGCGAAAACTATGAGAGATAATAAAAATTCTTAAGTGCCAAATTTAGTCACATTTTGTGTCTAAAACAAGAAAAAAATATCTGGTACAAATACAAAATAAAATAATGATTATGAAAATTGCAGTAGACTGCGCCCTTAAGAGTACTGTGTACTGGTTTCAGATTTCCGCGTTTGACGCGCGGTAACAGCGGAGAGATAAGAGCCAGAGTACCACTCTCGAAAATAGACACATTATCTCTATTCCCAGCGCGCTAAACTGGAGTACAGTGTTTAGGAACAACTCTTTTCCCTGGGAGACTTTCAGCGGTGACCATAATTTTTTTTGTATATTATGAAGTAAAGACCAATGCACACATATTATTTTGCAATTTACGGGTTCAGGTCGCATTTTCGGAGTTACAGCAGTCTAAATAAAAGCCGTTTTTAGCCATTTCAAAACGCCCCAAATCATGTTACTAGCAAGAATACTGAATTTTCAAAAAGGGGCATACTGTGGCACTACTTGCCTCTTAACATATTATTTTGCAGAAATTAACATTTATACAAGTGTAGTCCCTTTCAGAACGTCGTGTCCGAATTGAAATTAGAATATATGGGATACTATATCGAAGAGAAGTTTTAACCCAGACATTTCTTGTGTAGTTTCTTAGTTCCTCGACGGGAACTGGCTTGCACGTGAAAGTAGACGCACAGGTCATCGTCCCTGTAAGCGTCTCATCGATCCCTTGTCTCACTCACACGAGCCACCCTTTCACTAGGGGCAGCCCGTAATTTAGCTGACGTACTGCTTGTTCGCCGAGCGCACTGACCTATGACATGTCGCGGGGGTTAAGTCCGCCTGTGATCGTGTGGCGTATAATAGTGCCACGGACATTTAAAACTGCTCTTCACCGAAAAATAGCAATTTAATAAACGTACCGTACACTGTGCAACTCTTAACACATTACACCATTAATAATTTTCCACAAACAAAATATTTTTCAGTTCCATAGATTTCGTACATGCGCATCAAAGTAGTTGCTACTTGACCTGAAGTAAAAACTATTCAAAGAATACAAAGAAATAATATTGTTGCATGCTGTGTTTCTGAGGGCTGGGTGGTTGGAAGCTGTGTCGAAACATATTATGGACTATCTAATGATTCACAAGCCGGATGGCTATGTGGTAGTAGTCTTGCAGAACTATGTCATAGAGACTTGTGTTAACTGCACCTTAACCCTACAAGACCGGCCTACGAGGCTCAAGTCACGTCCCAAGCATGATTTAATGTCTATTGTAAGACCCCTGTAATTCGGTGAATCCCAGGACTTTGGCCTAAGTATATAAGCCCGAATCCCGAATCAACAGTATTGGAGAGAGTTCGCTATTGGTCGTGCCAGAAGAATGTGCTATGCTTGTGGAGAGAGACTGGTGAAGACATCTTGGTGACGCCTGAGTCTACTGTGAAGTTGCTGGCGCATACCTTCGGAGCAGTATTAGGCGAAACAAGAGGACTGCTGCCGCTGGTCGACGGACAACAAGAAGGTACGCGACGGGATTCGAACCGAAGACCTCAAGAGAATACAGTGGTGCACTCGGTGAGCTGCGGAGCACATTGTGAGCCATCACCACTTCAGACTGTTAAGGTTGTACAGTGTCACTATTTTAAAGATTGTTGATTGGATATAAAACTGAACTGTTATTATGATTTGTAGTCTTTTAAGTAATGGTGAACATGTATGTGCTTTAATTTTCAAAGGAATTATTATTTTTGTAGCATTGTTTACTGTTTTGAATATTTTTGTAAACTTTGTGAGCTAGTCAAAAACTTAATTAAGCTCTTTTAGTCCTAATTACAAGACCTCTATCCCAAAGAGCTCAGAGAATTGCCCACTCGTAATTTTTTGCTAATCTTGTAACAATATAGAGTGAAAGTACATGTATTAAACTACAGAACGATACTTGTGTAATTTCATGTAAAATTGTTTGTAGTGAAAATATTCATCAAAATATCTATTTTTTTTTTGTATTTGAATACCAGCATAAAAAAAATACGTGAAATAACAAATTCGTCATTCTGCAGTTTAATACCTTGCATTATTGCATCCGTTTCATTTGAATTGTTATTTATCTGGGCAAGTAGCGGAAATAATTCACTTCTAGTGGCATGTGCTTCGATAACTACTATAACCTACAAATATTTGCGGGGGATTATTATTGATGTTGTGTGTTAGAGCCGCACAGTGTTTGGTACATTCATAAAATTGCGAATTTCAGTGCAGAGCAGTTCTATACGGCCGACAGACATACTACGCCACACCAATAATATGTATGAGCGTAAAATTATAAAATTACGTATTTTTCATAGTGCTCTTGAGGCACCCGCCTACTATCGGTGTGTGTGAGTGAGGCACGGTGCCAAGGGCGATGTTGACCTGCTCACCTGGCGCAGTATCGCCTCTACCGCAAGACACTGAAACGGTGTGGTGTATCATATAACACTCACCAGACCGACACTTTTCAGTGGTGAGCCCAACTTTATACTGGTAGAAAGTTTTAAGATAAGACTAATACGTGTTCCTATCGTACCGTAGTTTCACACAAATATCGTGAGTAGTTATTTGGATGTAACAGATTGAAACAGCTGGATTTTAGCCATTTTAAGAGGCTCCGAAATGTTCTTTTTAACTAACGTGATGTTTTAAAACTACAGTTCCGACATCGTTTGAAGTGTTCGTTCTATTCGTGAATGCGAGCATTAGAAACCCGTTAAGAAGTTATATTAGGAACATGAGTTTTGCTATCCCGTTGCAACGCTGTTTACAAAGCAGGCAGCGGCCGCCTTAAGAGAAGACCTCACCTTGTGCATGGTCGGTGTTGTGGCGCGTCACACGTATTCCGTTTTACGCGAAACAGCTTTATTTAATAATATTACATTCATCTACGAAAATTTAACACGCACTTGAAACTACGCTTCTATAATTTAAAAAATTCAGCACGCTTGTTAGAAACATGATTTTTGGATCTTTAAAAATGGGTAAAAGCGCCTTTTTCAGACTGGTATTACTCTAGAAATACCACCTGAATTCGTCAATTGCAAAACGAAATGTCTGCATTGGATATTGACTTCATACTATCCAATAATAAAATGTTAGGGCAACCACTTAAAGTACCATAGGGAAAACAAAACTACAACGAAACCGCGCCAGTTCAGCGCGCTGTGAATAGAGGTGATATGCATTCCGTTGAGCGTGGTCCTGGCTTTTATAGCTCAGCTGTTCCCACGGATCAAACATGGAAAATTTACATCGAAACACACTGTTCTAGCGGAAGTGAGTGAGAGATTTTGATCAGTGCTTAACGTCGAGTTCTTTAGCGCTGGTTAGGGGTCACATGGTGTGATTATTGAGAATAGCCGGAATGAAGGGGTGGGTGAAACGGGAGATCCCCGAGAAAATCCGCTGACCAACGGCATCATACGATACGATTCCCACATGCAAAATTCCGTGGACTAACCCTGCCGGGAATCGAACCCGGATTCTAGCTGCAGACAGACGCCAGTTGAACGTCTTTTGCCTATAGGCGACAAGGCAAGAGTTGAACAGGCAAGAGTAGGCCTAATAGCCGACGTTAGATCGATTTCGTTATAGACCAACCGACGAAAATTAGGTCTGGAACGGTATAATATTATTGCACGCATCCTACGTCAAAGGATTAATCTACAGTGCCATGATGTACTTTTCTACGTAAGAGGGCGTGGTACATAATTCAAAGCTGAAAGCATCAACCTATAATAGGTTTCTTGAAGCCAATTTGCGAAAATTAAACAATAGCAATCTTAGACAATTTTTTTAGCCTACGTTTTGAACAAAATAGTTTCCAGTGTTAGGAACTTCTGAGGCACAATCTCTAACTGCGGCGCAAGAGGTCACGCGTAACGAATGAGTAATTATGGATAAATGTCTACTCATAAAGTTGGTAAATACCATTATTGGATTGTCACAGAGTATTTTATCCATACTGGCTTCGAAAAAAGTGTAGAAATCAAATTATGTTTTCAACGTTTATTTATCTACGACACGCTCTTAACCTTAAGCGTAGTGAGCCTAAGCCATAAAAATGTAATTTTAGCCATGCTTAGAATTTTTTTTGTCTTCACTGACATACTATAGAACTATAGTAACACGTGGTGTCAGTAGATCACAGTTGTTTACTGTCTTGCTAGCGACTTCTATGAAGAACTCGGCCCACATATGCTCCAGCCATCCAGTTTAATTAGGTAATCTAAATTTACAATACCAAGTATCACGTTCGACACGTCAACCATTCACAGCAACACCAACAGCAACCGAAACGCGATATCGTGGTGTGGCACAAAATATCACATCCTCCACTTAATTGTGGAAAGGGAGAGGTCGGTATTAGATTATAACATTCCTAGATTTTGGGCACCCACTCCCCAACCACAAACACTTGGTATCGGAGGCGGCGCCATACAAAATCGAACCCGGATTGCAGTAGGGAGTAAGGACATGAGTTCGACTGTGGTTTACTGTTGCCTTGTTTTTTTATTTTGTTGCAATACATTGTGAGTCAGAGAGTGTTTCTCTTCGACTAGCCATAACGGTAGAATCGTATTATGTACAAGTTCTGGCTTGCTTTTATACAAATGAACCACACTCCTAGCCCAGCGTATAACTATCGTATCAGAGACCGGTTTGTCTGAAGGCGTGAAAAAAAAAGAGGGACGATTCAGAATGCAACTGCTTGGGAGGCGTATATATCACATTCAATCAGTATTTTAATTATTTTATTTTTCCCACAATTTCCTACCATCTTAGGGGCTCAACATGAAGAAATAGTACATGCTATGTACGCGATATTATATATGTATATATTATTATATGTATTAGAACACAAATATCACGTGTTATCAGGTTAGTAAATTATTGAGGCTAACATGAAATCCTTTTTAGTCGTCAAATTTACTTTTCTGTTTTAAACAAAGGCGAAAATATACAAAGAACAAAACAAAGATAAGTGGTAGGAAAAAATTATGTTAGTATTAATATGAGCACCTAAATAAAAATACAGTAATTAACACGTCATGCTTCTTTAGTAAAATAGTGCCACTATTTACTTTTCTAATTAATCTTCTTATAGATAAAAATCTTTGTGTGTATGAATGTTACCTACGGACTCCAAAATGCTGGAGCGATTTTGATGAAATTTTCAGGCAATCTTCGTATTAGCCCAGCGGGTGATCCTGTGAAGTTTGGTAGCGATCAGATGAACAGAAATATTTTTTTGCCAGTTTTGTGTCATATTTTTGCTGCAAATTAATACTTAATAAATAAAATAATTAAGTACGATAGAGACTTGGAAGTGTGTCAGGGTATAGATAATTAGTGCTGCCCGGGTCACTAGTTTTCTTTATAAAAAAAAGGAAGTCTGTAATTATAATAAGGCACAACATTATACTTATCAACTGAACTAGATGTATGCCCTGATCATGTTTTATCCAAAGTTATATTAAAATCGTAGCCTGTTTGTGTAACCTTTCAATTTAGCCAACTTTTTCACATATTCATCAGTAATGAGTATTTTTTTTTTGTCTTTGGAAATTGTGGGTTTAACGCATGCTGACATCACATACTCTTTCATGTAACCATTCAGTAAAATCTCATAATATATCATTTGATTACAAGCACAGTGAGATAAACAGGATCGCCAACAAGATACATGTCATTACTAGGTACAATGAATATTACGTACAGTAAACTCTATTAGGTTGGAAGAAATGCATATTATATATATATATATATACATACACATATATATACATATATATTTATTTATTCTTGTTTATTTTTCATTAATAACTAGCACCAGTCATTGCATAACACATAAAAAAGGTTTCTTATAAAAAATAAGAATACGTAAGTACACAAAAAAGTAGTTTCGTTACATCATTCTGCCGCTGTATTCCACACACACTCATTACGTTGGCTTTACAAGATGCGCTTCCTCAAGATTTCTGCATGCGACGGTCTAATTTTAGAGACGAGTGGATTGAAAAGTGGTGTAGTTCAAATTCAGTCCATTACCCTTTCATGTACTTGTGGCAGACTTGCTACTGTCGTCTGTAAACGGGACTTTCACCATAATAACTCGCACGAATAAAATGTTATTGCGTGGTTGTAATTATGTCTAGATGCTAGTCCTCCAATGCATTTGAATATTCCTCATTCTTTTAACCATCTAGAAGGATTAAGTAACTAAGGCGTCGTGAGTGAGTGAGATATTTTTGGTCAGTGTTCAACATCGAAGTCTTTAACGCTGGTGGGGGGTAACATGATGTGAGTATGGAGCAGCGCCGGAATGAAAGGGCGGGGAAAATGGGAGATCCCCGAGAAAACCCGCCGACCAGCGGCATCGTCTGGCACATTCCCAAATGCGAAAATCCGGGGACCGACTGACGGAACCCAGATCGCCTCGGTAGGAGGCGAGAGGTCTGATCTCTCGACCACTGCGGCCCCTCTACTAAGCCGTCGTCGTCAGCGCTCAACAGCCCTGACTTATTAACGCTTAAAAATTCTAAATCTCGTTGATATATCGAAGAATAACTTTTACACGTGGCACTTGGTCCCTCCACCCAGCATCTCTGCCGACCGACTTCTCTCTTTTGCGTTCTCTCTCACACGACAAAACCCCGCCACTGCTTTTCCAGACCTTGGTTGTTTGGCCAATGAGAGAGAGGCATCTTTAGAACAGTCCTGCCTTTTGAAGACAGAAGTCGTCCAACATTGCCGGTTTTATTTCTACATAAATAATTACAATTGTTAATTTAGAACTGACAAACATTTTATATTGTTTCACTGGGTGTACTGCTAGAATTAACTATGCTAAAAACAAATACAATTTTTCTTTTGTTGTGTGAGGCTAACTCCTATAGGCTGGCTCTTCCTCCTCCCTGCGCTAGTCGTGCGATTCCAATCCGATATAATTTGATATAAACCAAGCATTTCAATTATAAAAATTGTCCACTTAGGCCTACCTTCTATTCTTCCACCCTCTGAGAGTGCTTTTCCTTTGTTAATTTTCTGCCATGTAGAAATAAGAAATAATTGCCGTTCTTCTTAAAGCGCGTTTTATTGCCTCCCGTCGTAACGTTTTCTTCCGATTTCGGAAAAGTGATCTTCTGTAAAGTAAACAATGACGGTCTTCAACTAGGGCTCTGTAAAGATTAGGTATATGCTCATCCGCCATTTTTGGTCCGTCCGCAGCCAACCCAAGCTAATACACTCTTCGAGCGTGCAGGGAACGCTCAAACTAAACTCGTCTACCGAAGACCTAAGACTTAAAATTTTTTTAGATGTAATTATAGAATATCCTGCCAATGATGGTACCTGTTAATTTTCCATTCGTAAATAAATTTACTGTCAAAAATTATTCAAACTCTCTCCTGCATCGTCCGTAGGAAAATACAGGACAATATGTATTAAGAGACAAACTTTTTTGTTATTGGAGATACATGGGGGTACTAGCCGACGAAAGAAATATAAAATTGTAAATTAATTTTTTTTGTCTCACGTGAAGATTTACGCGATAAGCGTAATGTAGAACACAGAATATTTTCGCCGTCGCCACGGGCTCTTTATAATCAGCATGGACTACAGACCAGATTCTCCTAAATCACTCTTAATCACCTATGGCTTGTAGTTGCCAGTGCAAGGAGCAGAAGGTATACTTACCAAAAAGTTTCGGTCAAGTTACAAAATCTCAGTCGTGTATAGAATAGTATTGTAAGTGATTTAGTGGCCTTGCCTTGCTTGCTTATATTCAAAACTTACAATGGCCTGATGCCCAGTACCAAATTATACATTTAGCACGGCTGCGAAGCTTTCGATGTTTAAATTCATACCTAATAGTACACGAAATGCTATTTGGTTGCAAATCTGCAGACGTGTTATTGAATGTTTTTCGAAACTCGGTACAGTCCACAATTTTTTTATATTTTTTTCCTAATATGACAATGCAATGCATAGGTTGACATTAATTTGCAAAAATTAACGTTTGATATTACAAGTCGTGTATGGCCTATATACATACAATGGTGGTGAATCAGGGGCACAAAAACTCAAATTATCAGGGGTGGACGAACGTAATAATGGCTGTTCTAGTTTTCATCTTAAGGGTGGTCACCATCTTGGATAATTGTGTTTTGCTTTCATATAATAATTTTGAATTTGATATTATATTGTACTAAAATAAAGCACATTTAAAGTTATTGCATTGTGACAGGTAGGTTGTGCAAAAATTGCCCGTTTCAAAGATTCATAAAAAAATGTCTGAACAAACCTAACCACGACTTGATGAATCTGATTTTACAATGCAATGTATTTTACAAAATGGACAGAGAGTTCTTACTGCATAATGACGTAAATTTGTTAATAAAAATTTGTACATTTAGTACAAGTAATTGTTTAAAATTGCTGAAATTTAAAACAAAAAAATACTGTATTTTATAGAATTGCACCGAAAAAATGTGTGTCACATCGCACTTCATCTTCAAAATAAAGAGAGATGTAAAGTTTGTATCTTTCAAAATGTAGAATATTACTGTTAAAAGTTTTGCTGGTAACAAGAAAACGTGCTTACTTTTTAACATGAAATTCGCGTACATTTCAATTATTGTATTGTTAGTACGTAACATTATCATTTATAAAAACCTATAAAATTAAATCAAAGATAGATTTGGAAGAAAAAATACTGTAAGCTTGTGTTTTTTTTTACATTCGGTGTTTTGAAACATACTATTTTAAACACGTTAATATTCTACACTGCACGATTAAGTTATTCATCTAGTTCAAGTGTAAATGTGAAATATATCACTAAGAATCAGTGCAAACTTTGCTACTAGTACTCAGTATGATATAAAAAGAAATTTGGTGAAACGTCTCCAATGAATTTAGATTTTAATGTAATGTGTAATACATAAAATAAAAAAAATGCTTTCTGCAGGGGGAGAAGTGAATCGTTAATTTAGTTCTTCATATTATGTACATATGAGAAGTTTTGGGGGAAAATGTTAACTTTTTAATTTTTAAAAGTAATAACATTTCCAATATGCAGATTGTAAGTAGTTTTTGTATTATGAGTTTCAGTAAAAAACTAATACATTTACGGAACTTGTTTCTGTTTTAAAAGAAAAATTGGTATTAACAGTATAAAACTATCATGGATGAAATTAAGCATACAAAGAACAATTTTCAACTGTACGAGCATGTATATCTATGTATCAAGAAATTCTTATAAATAATAAGCCATTTTGTGCGTTTAATTGGCCTATAATTTGTAAAGAAACATACGTGAATTTTGTGATGTAGCTCATTGGAGTTCATACTGTCGAACAAAATGTATTGTTGTCACTAATATTGCATACATTAAACACAAAATCACAGGAAATAAAAAAAATAACATATTTGTTGAGTAATATAAGGCGTGTCGTAGCCCTGTTTTACAGTTTAGACATCGTGGCAAGTTGTATTGTTGTAAATGGCCATTTACCATGTTTTGTCACACTGTTTTCTTAATTTATGTTTAAAACTGTACAAAACACCGATTCCTTGTCCGTTAAGAAATTTAATATGTTATCATAATGTAACAAAACGTTTCTATTGTCATTTTAAACAAAACATATTTATGGACTCTTATTTCACTAGATGAATTTATATTAAACTTGTTACAAGTGCATAAATAATCAAGTAAAAACAAAAGTAAACGTCTGGTTCCGTCCCTAGCTTACTATATTTTCAGTACAGAAAAGAAACGTGTCATTAATTTTACTCCAGTGGTAAATCCATACAGTGAAATATGTGCAAAAATAAATGACTTTTCGTTGTTTGATTCAATAACTAACAAGATATATTTACAATTTATGTGCTTTTGCTGACAGATTGATTGCTTAAAATATGTTATATATATAGACTCATGAACTGTACAGCATGTGATCTATTTGATCTGAAACTTAAACAATAACAGCACCTAATTGAAACCAACAACAAAAATGCATTTGTTTTATATTATTTAATTTTTGTAGTCATAAAATCGAAAATTATTAATTACTTCAAGATTACATAAAATCAAAATAAATTTGTAACAGATGTATAATACATTACCACTATCAATTTTGTGTGGATGAAGCGAGGGTGAAGGCTATAGTCGGGTCACTGATATAGACCGCGCGATTCTGAAATATTCTACGTAATCTACTTGCTGTCAAAATAACTGCGTGTCGCAGTTTTCTTGGAGTGCGGCATAAAAATTAAATTGAAAGACTTCCCTTTCTTTTGGTCGCTGGTATCCCTATCTATCTCCGATAGTAAAAACGTTTGTCTCTTACTTTATTTTGCCCTGCATTTTATTCATGGAAAGAGCACAGGATATTGCTTAGATATTTTTACACAATTAAGTTATTTACGCAAGGAAAAATAGCAGGTACCGTCCTTTGCAGTCTATAATTACACTGTAAAATTTTGACGTCTTTGACATGGTGGTTTTCGACTTATGACGAGTGTAGTCCAACACGTGACACCGGCTGTGTGATACAGTAATGAATACCTGCAAGCGGAGTGCACGATATCTAACCTTGCCCAGTATATTAATATCACCCGAATTTCAAAATGTGTAACTGTTTGCACAGGATATCTAGCGCCGTGAACGTCGATTTTGTGGCTCGGAACCACATGTCCAACGCATTCTTAAAGGTTGAGTTTCGAAAACCCTTAAACTGGCTAATATGATTTTTTATGATTGACATATTGAAGTAAAATTAACGACGATAGGCCGTCGGGTTTAATCTATGTAGACGAATCTTGTATAACATCCCAGTTTCCCCCCTTAGGGGACGAATTTCGAAAAATCCCTTCTTAGTGCTCGCCTACGATCTAATGGGAATCCACACATTTCACATTTTTAGGTATGATGTCAGTTATTCAGTCAGTCAGTAAGGCCCGTAATTATAAACGTCTTTCGAAGTACAACCAACTGCTCTCCCCATATAAAAGCATTGGTATGGGGTTTGGTTATCATTCGAAAGAGGTCTATAGTTTCGGCCCTAAGTCAGTCAGTGTTCTCTTTTATGCATATAGATTTTAAGTATAACAGTCTACTACAATAACCGTACCCGGACAACTTGTTTTAGAAACAATTTTCGTTTCATAAATTTCTTAGTACATTTGTACCCATTAATGTGCCAAAGAAAGAGTTTGTGTGCATAACATTCTAAGCCACACATTTATTCACAGCCAAGTGTGATAAGTACCTGCCGAGACTAAGGGCAAGAGAACATTCACGGACATGTAAATGTCGACTTCATCACCATCTATAACACGTACACAAAAGCGCGCGCACTCTCGCACACATACACACACAAACAAACACACAACCCCAACACAAACACACATGTCGACAAAAATACCAACCCGTCAAGACAATTAGCTAATTAATTCAAAATTCTGCTCTCTCAATGCTATCGTGGTAAACATTGGGAGAGGGTTGAATTCATGTGAATTAACGAGATACAAACTGTACTGTCAAAGAAAATAAATTTTGATATTAATCTCACTACCAAAGTAATAAAACATTAAATCTTTGGCGTTAAAGTGTCCACGTACGTTTATGCGTCAGTGATCGTTCTGAAAATATTTTATTCAGTAAGCTTTACTGTGACATTTATTTTAATCAGTTTGAACTCTTATACTATGCAACTATCACATAAAAAAACATGGTCCGTTGGAAAACACGTAAAAAATACGGGTATCCTACTCTCTTGTAGTACTTACGATGTTAATATATTTTTTCTTATGACCTGCTAACATCAAATTAATTAAATAACTCTGTTTCCACTGAAAAAAAAAACTGAACTCTAACATGCATCAGGACGTGACGTTTTTTTTAAGCAGATAACACGTGATTAAAAAACGGCTCAGTATTATGGAGTGGCTTTTAAATATAAAACATTACATCGGAGAAAAAGTTAATTTTTTAATAAAAAATTGATAAGTTGAGATTTTAAATTTAATGGCACTTTCTACGCGTAAAACTGACTAAAATCAGTGTATTTTCTGATTTTTTTTTTTGTTGCGGGTTTTTGTGTTCACAAACTGCATCAGTGATTTCAAATACAATTTGTATTTAAATTTTTTCCACACCATAAAACATTTTTTGTCCATCATAAAAAAAAACTCTTTCAGATGATTCCAAGAAGTAACTACTGCAAGTATAGGCCGTTCACGATAAAGTGAGCACAGTGTAAATTTTTGTTTCAACCGTTTTGCAGTTATCTTTACTATTTAAATGTTAAAACTTCCACGTTAAAAGTTAACATCCATTTACTCAATAAAACATATTTTTTTTTAATAATTACACAAGTTCTGCTGAAATCTCTACGTCTTGAGACCTTTTCCTATTCTTACGTGGGTGAACCACGGTCATGTTCAGCCTTGTGATTTTGTCCATGTTTATAGCGAACAGCCTATAGTTGAGTGCCTTGCACGTAGATACGATGGATTAGGAAAGGATTGAATGAGCAGTAGTCGCATAACTACTGCCCACGGGTTTCAATTACTGGAATACAGCTTCAGGCACCAGCTGTATACTGTGCAGTTCTGAAGTTCTATCTCTAGACTCGTTTAACCAAGGGACGTTTCTCTCATTTACGGATAAATACATTACGGCAGACTTAAAAACATAAGTACTGTCGCCTTCTTGATATACAGGCTTCACAGAAAGGGTTTGTTAGTTTTGCTCGGTGTTCGCGTTAATAATGTGTGGTAGATACACTCTAAAAAATAGTTTGTAAATTTACCAGACGTGTGTATAGGAGCGCTAAGAAAGTAGGTATGGTAGAATAGTTTCCCAGACATCCATGGTAGCACTCCTAAACCTAATTACAAAACAGTCAAATGTATACTGAAGTTTCCAGACTTGTATTGTACCATTTGTAAACGTTTGCATATTTAAAAGACGGAAGTATGGTAATTGTCCCATACTGCGTCTGGGATAGTAACTTCCTAAACATTTGAGGAAGTTTTTTTACAGTGCAGATAAACCTTTAAATCTAAACGTTTTTTAAAGTCAGTATGGAAACACTACGAAAACACGACATATATCGTGATATTAGCCACTTTTATGTATGAGGTAAACATTTACCCAAAATAATGCATTTGTTAGGCGTAATCTGTTGCGTCGGAGTTGAATGTACGAAATTTCGGCGTCAGCGATTGTTCTTCAGAAATAAGTTATTCGAGTAAAATATTTTTCTTAGAAAGCAGGTAAAACCTACTGCCTAAGGTTGATGTTTTTTTCTGTTGGCTTCGAGAAACTAAGCATTTTAAACTGATACTTTTTAGCACTAAATTATGTACTGTACCGGCGAAAATGTGTTTACAATAATTTAGTTAAATGAATTATAGAAGGAATAATGCTACAATGAGGAACAGCTACAAAGATCAGTTTCTTCAGACATAAAATATAATTTCACTTTATATTAAATAACGACACACTAAATATTTTAAACGAAAGAGTAGACGTACTGAGTAGTTTTCGATTTTATTTAAAGAAATAATTTAAAGTCTGTTTTCAGGGTAGCATTACTACCACTATAATTTTCTTAACGCAGAAATTGAACAAATAGTTCCGACATACTTCGTCACGAGCCATCACCACGTAAATTAAACACAATGTTACGGTGTCGCAACCCCGCGGCGTCAGTGGGTCGCAGAAAGGCGGTCAGTGGGTGCTGGGTAATCAACAAGTCACCAAAAAGTGACGGATTGCGGCAACAGTGGTATCCCAGGAATCCGATGACTTGAAGAGTTAAGTGGGCCATAACACTTACCCAACACCTTGGAAACTCCTGGATTCAGCAGGGATTGCTCCGCCTCTGGGCATAGCTGTGAGCCAATCAGAGGGGAGGATTTTGACGGCCTGGTGGGGGTGCGAAGAATGGTATAGACATCGAGCTAGCTATCCGGGGGAGTTGGAGTTGGAGAAGAGAGTCGACGAGATAGTCTTCTGCTCGGGCGGCGACCGCACCTAGGGACTCTGGGTTCGAGTCTGGGTGCGACCTCGGGCTAGAGAACTAGCTCCAATGGCGGCACGAGCGGTGAGTTCCTGTTGGCTTAGGGAAGGAGAGCGATCCTTTACCTATCTCCTGTTTCGCCTTACCCTAACCCTTCCACTCGTCTCTATTTCTGTATTGCTGTTATTCCTTGTTCTTTAATCTAATAAACTCTTGTTACCTTTCATCTCTGACTTATTTATCTTCCCCTTCCCCGGCTAAACTTTGTAACAAGTAGTTCTGACTCACCCAGCATAGATAATGAAATATGGTATTACTTGTACTTGTTGAGCTTTCGAGTATATAAATCGAAAGCGCGTCTCACTTTTGCAATATGTGTAAAATTTTAGGCTTATTTAATAAAGGAAACATTGCAACCTCTCGTAAATATGATAAGGGGAACGACCATCGTGCATATATTCGGCTGCTGTTGTTGTAGCAACAGTTTTGTAATTTTACGCGGAACACAAGTGTATCAACGAAAAAAAATTGAACGTAACTTTTTTTAAAATCTCACGTAGGGTAGTCATTAATGTATCATTAAAATTTGTAACTTTGTGCCAGACTTTTAGTTAAAAGAAAAGTTTCAGATTGACCGACGGTGGCTTTACGACAGCAAGGGCCGTAGTTTCCAGAAGGAAGTAGATTTTGTTGTGTTGGAAACTAAATAATAAATTTAGTGTTACCTAAGTTACAATACCGTAACTTGAACAAAACCATTTTTATTATATCTTAAAAATCTATTCGAAAAATATTGAGTTATTAATCTACTGACATTGAACTTGAACTCTGAATAATTAAAAAAAAACTATCTAATTACAGCGCACATCTGTTACAGATACACACTTTAGTATTTCACGTTCGCTACAGATTTAAAAGGAAAATTTGAAAACCGCTAATTTAACACCTTCTCGTGCTTAAACTATGATACATTCTAAAAGTATGAACATTGCAGCAACTTTCCATAAACACAATCTTACACATCACATGCAAAACATGTAAGAATTCACGAATAGTTTCACTTACTTGTGAGTTCACATTTTCGGGAACGCCCGAACAGCTCCAATCAGTTCTCAGTCGAGTCGATATTCGAGTGTTATGTTTTCACACAGTAAATCGAATTAAAGATCGTAGGGTAAAGTTTTTATTTTTCTAAAGTTTTTGATGACGAGAGTGTTTTATTTTAAGCAAAAGGTAAGAAATTATGTTTTAAAAATAAACTACCTGTAAGAGGTCTTAATACTGACTTAGCAAGCCGGTTGTACCGTACAGCAACGACGATGCGCTGAACTGGAAAAGGCGCTTCACGAGTGCCGAATGACGCAATGTGACCGATGTACAACCCCAACGTGACTTCTTACCTCCAAGGAGCCGGCCGGCGCACTGGTTGAAAAGCGACGCACGGGCGTCGTTATGTATTGCGCGCTTCGCTTCTGCGCATGCGCACAGCCACGCTGCCCGCCGCGCAAGGGCGCGTTTCGCCGCCACCGCCCCTGCCCGTTGTTTAATTCCCCATTACTCCCAATTATCCCCCACGCGCCGCGAGGCACTATCTGACAACGTTTAAAATGATTGGCGCCTACCCAACCCCCACTTTCACCGCTACCCTCTCCCTCCTCTGCCGAGGAAACGAAACACCTGATCGCAGCAGCAGCAATAAACAGTTTTTACCGCTAGTAAAGAGTCTTGACGAGAGAGTTTAAATGGGGCTACTAATGTAAAGTGCCCTGTTGCCACCGCCGATGATAATTTGATTACTGCCTTCCTCTCACGCTGTAATGCAACACCCTGAGGTCGCTGTATAGAAGCATTTGTAGCTCGCTGTACGCGATATGTAGCTACTGCAAATTTATGCGGTATTCGTTCAGTTAAATGGTAGTTAGGCAAGGGAAGGTATAGACTTTTTTTTATATCATTCTTAATATTATTTAAGGTGCTGAATCCTATTTTTAACTTTCCTTCCTTCGAAACGTGGCGCGTTCGAGAAAACTGCAAAAAAACTACGAAAAAACGCTCGTTTTAAAATTTCACTTGTAAAATTAAAAAGCACACTTTTAGAAAACATGTTTACTAAGAAATGTAAAGAGCATTAAATTATCTACAAATTATGTAATTTGAACTTTTTATGTGAGACGAACAGGTTAGGCTCTAAAACGCGTTTAAGTTTAGTATATATAAGACACTAAACCAAAACCAAAAAGCACATTACGAAACCGATACATATATATATATATATATATATATATATATATATATATATATATATATATATATATATATATGTATGTATGTATGTGTGTGTGTGTGTGTCATTTGTACTATTATATGTTTTTTGTATGTGTCACTCTGTTATTGGCCTCGGCTGTTGAGTGGCACAAAAAATCGGTATAATAAATAAATAAAATAAATAAATAAATAAATAAATATATATATATATATCTGTGTGTGTGTGTGTTTACACACAGGGTGAGGCCCATAAAGTGTTACAGAGAAATACCACTCAAATTAGTGATCATAACCACAAATGTTTCAGACAAAAGTTTCAGTGTTCGAGAAAGCCGTCATACTTGGCCACCATACTTGTTTATCTGTGGGGGCGCTGAAAGTACGTCAAGGTCAACTCCACTTTCTTAAGTGGAATCATGTATCGTGTTTTCAATGTCGTTAGTAACGATTTGACGACGAATTCAGCGACCCACAACACAAGGTCATTTAGTCACGTACCCAAATGTATCAATCAGTTAGTCACGCATTACTTTCTAATGTGAGCACATCGGATTGGGGAAAATGAACGATTTTCAAGAATAGTTTGACATGTTGATGATGTTGGGGGAAGGGCGTAAAATTTTCAGAAACGCCCAGGATTTGTATGCGACTCATCCGGATAAGCAACAAATATCGCGCACGGCTTTTAAGCGATTAACTGACCGTTTCTGTCGCTTCGGTACAGTGAAACAAACACGAGTCAGATGTCGACCGATTGTGAATAAAACAGTGCGGCTGCTGTCGTGGCTTTTCCTGCACTAAATCCACATGCGAGCAACAGGCAAATGGAAAAAGAGAGTGGAATTAGTCAGCGATCTGCATTAAGAACCATACATCAACACAAGTTCCATCCGTATCGTATGTCATTACATAAGTATCTGCACTTCAACGATTTCTTAAATCGTTACATTTTCTGTACTTTGATTCGTAGACAAATGCGCACAGATGTCTCATTTTGGGTCATGTGATCGTTTCCGACTAATCTAACTTCATAAATACCGGAAATGTGAATAGACATAGCTTGCATTATTGGGAAAATGAGAATCCTTGATGAATGAGAACTGCACGATTTCAACATCCGTGGTCCGTTAATTGTTAGTGCGGTACTGTCGGCGATCACGTCATTGGTCCATATTATTTTGAAGGTTGCTTGACTCGGCAAGTTTACGCAAACTTTCTGCACAGCGTACTGCCTCAGTTACTAGAACACGTGCTTTCGCATGTTCGCATGAACATGTGGATGCAACACCACCCTATTATGCTCTGTGTTCGAGACAAGAGAAGAATGAGATTTAATTTAAAAAATTTAATGTAAAAATTGAATTCAGCATCCCAAAATATAAAGAAAGACAGAAAAAATACTTGTATACATTTTTCATGGATTTGCTTATTATTTTCACCAAATGATTGGACTATACTTACATCAAACGTCATTATTTTGAATAGGCTGTATCTATCCAGTGGCGTACCAACCCCTTTTGGTACCGAGGGCGGACGCCCTTCCCAATGCAAATTGCACATTATATGGCCCTGTCCTCAAAATTCCATTGCTTCCATTGTTCTATACCAATTTAAAATGTGTGTGTAAATAAAGACTGTTTATTTTATTAAAATATTTTTATCAACTTGCTGTACGGTGAAAGTTGTTACAATATATTACCGAAAAATGTATATAAATAGGGTATTACTAGCTAGCTTTTTTGTTTGTCGTTTCGGTACAAATTTCGCAATCTATTTTAAATTAACTTCCCGATGAGCTAGATATTTTAAACTGCAAACAGCTCGGAACTGATTGCAAAATTTCACACATACAAAACTAAAAGGCAGAATATAATTATTACCGGTAATGCAACAATTTATATCCCACGGTTTTGAAACTCACTATAACAGTATAAAACAATTTTTCCTGTGGCAATACCTGCAAGATTTAAAACGTTTGGGGGGGGGGGGGACATGGCAAATGCAACAGATAATAGTAAGGAGTACAGAGAGTACTTGCCATTGAAAAACTCATACAACAGTTCATTTCATTTGCAGTGCAATAAAATTTGTAGTGATTGAGGTGAACATTAGTAATAGTAAGAATTGTAGAAAGTAGCTGTCGTTCAGAAATCTCAAACAACAGTTAGTAAATAAAATACATATTGCATGCACGATTTTTTTTTATCGTTGTATATCGTACAAGTATTTTCGGAGAAGAATCAATAGTATACTTTTTAAGTCTGTTTTAAAAGCGCGGTATACAATATTATTTTTTAATCAAACAATTATTTACGAACTTATTTCGAACTGGCTGCGTGGATAACTGGATTATTCAACATTTTCTTGTAGTTAAAGAAGTGTCTACGCTACGTATATTAATAGAAAACATTATTTTAGGTAGAAAATGAATGTTCAGAAACGGCAAAGCAAGTGTACTGTGGGTAGGGATTTAATTTTGAAGCACTAACACGAATGCACCAATTGCGAACATTTGCTTGTGCAAACTTCAGAATTACATCATCCTAATTAATTTGTTCGGCTACCTCACGTTTAATCGACAGCAAAGAAATGCCTTAACAATCTTGACTGAGTAATTGTCGAATGACGTTAAAATTGGTAAATTCTTATTAATAAAGTAGTCTTTCACAAGAAGCAACGCATACATAATGCTAGTGACAAGTTTTGTACAGATTCTCGAAAGTAAAAATTAGGCAATAAACCTTTAAAAAAAAAAAAAAAAAAAAAAAAAAAAATGTGGCGCTGCCTAGTTTATTCTACGTCTTTTGTAACTCTAGTTGTTTGAAGGCGTCCCCTTAGTCAATCAATCCCAGTTACAATTTTTTTCATTGATTTTGAGAATTCGTCAAATGTTTGGGAAAGGTTTAGAAGAAATTACTCAGTCCTCACCTTTGATGCATCAGTCTCTGAATATCAGCGAACACTGAACTTTTGCCAAAGACTGAGCGTATAATCCTGTGTAGATCCGATCTATACATTCAAACATGGCACTTTTAAGCTCTTCTTGCAGAGTTTCACAGCTTTTTCTCTTGGGCATAATTTTTGAAACATTTTTTATTTGTTTCTTCTCTATGGAAACTTCCATTTGTTTTCTCTCTATGTTATTTTTCGTTTTGTCACGCATATCAGTTGTCTAGAAGCGTACGTTCTCTTTCATGTAATTACTATTTTTATCCGCAAAAAGAGTTTCGTTGTTTAAATGATGGTAGTATAGAACATCTCCGCGCTAATCTCTGCTGTTTTCAGGAGACTTTTGCTCATGATAAACCCCGTCTAATGCCTTGTTCTAAAGGGGCCGCGATGGTCGAGTGGTCAGACCTCTCTCCTCCCACTAAGGCGATCTGGGTTCGATTCCCGACGGGTCGGTTCCCGGACTTTTGCATATGGGAATCGTACCAGGCGATGCCGTTGTTCGGCGGGTTTTCCAGGGGATCTACCGTTTTCCACGCCCTTTCATTCCGGCGCCACTCCATACTCACTTCATGTCACCGCTCACCAGCGCTGAAGACCTCAATGTTAAGCGCTGACCAAAATCTCGATCTCCCTCCCTCTCTCTCCCACCGTGTTCCAAAAGTAAATAGAGTACGTAGGAAAGTGAAACCCCACATGGCAGGCATCAATACCGGAGCTGGACCTCTTGTATTAATATTTTCTTCTGGACTACTGAGTGCCTCGAGAGATCTAAATTATCTTACCTACAGTAGCCATCACGGATTTTATAGCTTCATTGTCAGCATTTTAACGTGTCTCCCAAAGATATTTCACGGAAACACCTTCGACTTTTGACTGACCGTCCCATGGACGAGTTGATTCTGAGAAAATTCGGCGAACACTTATCAAAATTAAAAAAAAATAAAAATAACAATAAATATAAAATTAACACAAGATGCCACAGCCTCAAACAAATGAACACCGTAGAGTTTTAGAGAAGCTTGCAGTTTACACTTAAGACCCCACCTTCATGTACATCATCTCAGAAGCGACTGATAAATAAGGGTGACCCTGAAACGTGCATCAAATGACACATCGCTATAACGAGCCAAGGACTGAATTACCTTGCAAGATTCCCGCCGATGCATTTTTAATATTTATTTTATTTATTTGCGCCTTAGATTTTACATGGCGAAATTAAAGCGTACTCCTTTTCTTGTATATATCCGTGGTATTATATATGTTATTAACAGTAACTATTAACAAATTTAAAAACATATACATAAAAGTATTAAATATGTGGAACTTGCATTTACAAATGCAACTAAGTCTCTAATTATAAGTAAAAAAAATTACTTTTAAATAGTGGTTTTATATAAGTAAAAGAAAAGTAAATCGCGTATGTTCGAATAATACAAGGTTTTATTAAATATAAACGTGTTAAAGTAACAACTTGAGTTTTAAAATAATCTAACACGTTTAGTGTAAAAGAAAATTAATTATGACTTGTACTTTAGAAATAAGAGAAAACTTAATTTAAGAAACAAATATTTTCAAGTTACTGCTGTTTCCTAAAAATACTTTATTTTAAAATGTTTTATAAAGCCCACGTAGACATTACGGTTCTTATTTCAGCTGGGAGCTCATTCCACGTTCCATGGGACTGTAAACGGTAATAATATAACGTTATATGTGGAAAATATGTAGCAAAGTTAAGTGCACGTTTCTATCTGAGTTTCACGTTCATTAGGTTAGTACATTTAGAAGTATGACAATCTGAAGAACATACAATTTTTGCTACGTTGGACGGTTCAGAAACAGTGGTTCTAATTATTATGGTGTATTAACAGGCTATTTTCCTTGTCTTTCTTTGTACGAAGAGAGATTCCTTTTAGTATTTCACCGCACCGCACCGCACCATTTGAAGCGCGTGGTAGTTGGCACCCTTAAGCAGCACACATCGACTCATGTCTCGCAGGCAATTATAAACTCTTATTCCATAAAATCCTTCCTCCTCGAAATTCACTTTATTAAAAAATATTGCAATTTCTGTAATCAGTACAGGCAATTTTTAGATACGAAAATTTGTTCAGATCGCATCCTTTTCCATTTACTTTTTCGGAGGAAGGCCGCCGGAGGTACCGCTATATGGCGGGGGCCCGGGGTCAATATGTAGTATTCCCTCTCCAACACTGTTTTACTCACACACGAAATGAAATCCTGGCTATGAAACTGATCCCAGCCAGAGTGTCGATTATTCCGATTAACGAGGTACTGTTGTGTTTCCTGATTACTTGCACGCGGAATAAATAACGTCAAGAAGGTTCGCGATACAGTGAGCGCTTTCGACGACCAAGTTGTCTGGAATAATGATTGACAATTATAATTCCCTGTAACCTTAGATGATACATTTTAGTACGATACAATCTATACACTTTGATTGTTACTTAGGTGGCTTTCTTTATTGTAAAAAAGTGGCCAGAAATCATAAATTTTATTGGAAAGAAACTAGAGCTTTAAAAGTGCTCACTTTATCCCGAACAACCTATAAAAACGATGTATGGGAGATGTAGACTGAAATCACTTCAACAGCTCAGTTAGGTTCAATAATTACCGGTCACCATTTTGCTGCACAATTCACAACTTGTCTCAAATTTACATGATTGCGTTGTCGACAGTTCTCGCAAATACAGAGGGATATAAAGCCTATCAAGTGCACGAAAGAGTATTCTTCAAAACCAATGACACGCCCAACGGCCGCACCTACCACATAACTTTGCCAAAACAATTACACCGACATCCCCTACTCCATCAAATCCGAATGGAAAAAAATATTCCATGCAATTTATAGTTACCTAACGTGTTGTTGCAGCCCTTAACAACGTACTGCGCTGCAACATATAGATTTTCTCGAAATTACTGAAGTATTATCGTATACCGTTGGGTCGCGGCTGATGCAGTGGCTAGAGCCTCCTATTGGGTTTGACACCGTAATTTCGCATGTAAAAATCATGATGGACGATGCCACAGGTTGGCGATTCATGGTAAGCAAATATCTACAGGTACCGAGTAGAAGTCTGCATTCCGAGGTGCGATACCCTGACCTACCTGTACTATCATACCATATTTATTTATCTGTACTGTATTTCGTTATAAATTGTTTAATGCGGGGTAAATTTTAGTGACTATATAGTCCCACTTTCATTTCCCTAAACCTACGTACAAATTTATACTGTAACTGCCAAAATTGCACCCTGTACATAGTGGAAAGACGGGACGGATCCTCCCCCCCCCCCCCTTGGTCAACCACTAGCCGTATCCCACGTTCAAACGTAATACAGCTAAGCCTTGGCAAGCAGGACGGTTGAGCAATCTCATAATTTCCTATGCTGGCTAACCCAGCCAATAATTTATAAATATTGAACTGGATTCAATACGACACAGAAACTCCCCACTCCGATGAGGATACGAGTTATAAGGACGTGTGACGCAGTCGAGAAGGCCGGTATGTCTGCTCCGTATCAACGCTAGGATCGCTACTCTACCTCGCTGCACTAGGACGTCCAGGGTCATGGTACGAGCGTCGTAACCACTACATCATATCAGCCTCGGCAACATGATTAAGGTGGGACTCTCCAACTAAGTATATTAGTGGTTAGTTAATAATTGTTTAAATATAAGCATAATTGTTTGAATTGTTAAACCTTTCTATCCCTCCGAGATTAGAAAAATTGTATTTAATGATGTATAAATCGTTTGTAATGAGTTATTTAATATACGTCTCGCGTAGTTAGTAACGTGGCAGCCCTCTTAATAAGGAAATAAGGTGGTAATCATCTTCTTCTCCGACTTGTATGCTTAAGTAAATACGCAACGATTTCGTTAATAATAACAACAACCATAATGTGATGAAAAGAAAACACACCAACTCATAGGAATACGAAACTGCCAGGTATTACGTTAAAACACAGCCAAAAATTTTTATTATGCTGTTAAACTCTCAGTATTTTCAACTTCCAATATAAGCGTGGCTTTTAAATGGTTAAATAATCCATATTATATATCTATATATACACAACCATACACACACATGCACACGCGTTGGAATGTAAATCGCGGGAAAGCGCAAGGGTGCAGGTACCCAACCCTAAATCAAGAATAATACGTATAGGTACCACACCTACTTGTCAATAGTATGGGCGTAATACCACCGTGAAATTTTATTACAACACATCGACATGCAAGGTGGTCTGTGCAAACGAATCACTCACACAGACGCGGTGCTCGAGCTCAAGGTGGGATCCATTGAAAACATCAGCAGCAGCGCCTCGTCAGCATGCCACCATGTACGTGCTACGCGGGTTGCCTACCTGTCGGCATTGCCACAATAATGCTCCAGTTTTTAAGTGCCTGTATATAAGAAACTGTTTGTCTGAGCGTGTTCGGACAAGTGAACGTTTTTTGTTCGTTATGTCGTTCCGGTTCTGTATTCACTAGAATGGGCTGCTGCAAGCGTACATGTACAGAAATACATGCATGATAACAGAAGCGACCTCATGTTTCTAACGCGTGCGATGGGATGGTATTCACACTCTATTCCCTGCATACGCGTCGTCATGCCTCTGAATTGAATCCGAAAGGTCAGCGTTCCATTTGTGGTGGTTGTAGAATTATCGTCACTTAAGATGTTCATTAGCTTAACACAACTTTCACGGCGGTATTACGCCCATATTATTAACAATACAGGTATGCTTCCTATACTCATTATTCTTGATTTAGGTCTGGCTTTCTGTACCCGCGATCTTCTCGGCGATTTACATTCCACCCTGTATATATGAAGGTAACTTCTTCAACCTTTGTGTAAATTATTAATGTATCGTTACAGAAAATAAACAGAAATGAATAATTTCTTACCGAAAGTTCTATAAAGTTTACTTTCTAAGTTAGAAGCAAACTGAGCTACTAAAGGAACAAATTTAGAAATTCCGAAAACTGGAGTGTTATAGACGGTTGAGGAATATTTCGTATTCCCTAACGTGTCTTATGTTAAAAGTACTGGAAGTAATCGTTCATTTGTCAATATTTTTTGTAAAAACTGCAATGGTGTTATAATTTTAAATTACTGCAATGAGTACTTGAGACAAAAATGTATGTTTGTTCGGATTAACTGACTGTAAGACAACACCTATCCAATAACACTGAAAAGAGTAAAGACTTTTAAATTAAGCTGGAACGAATGTTTAATAATACATATTATCTGGTATTAGAGTATTTGTTTGAAGCTATGATATGGTTTACGCTTGATGAGCATCTTTTATTTCCATACAGGTCTTTCTTAGACAAACAGTTTGATTTCAACTGAACGTACTCCCAAGAGGGGACAAAGAAGTATATGTGCGGTTACAATGTTATTTCTCGCGTGTAGCTTGCATAAAACTGTGTCTATGATTTTTTAAAATTAATTATTGTAAATATCGGATGGTTATTAATAAAACTAACTTTAAAGTCTCTTAACTATGCAGTATAAATAAATCATTTTTGGTCTATCTGTAAAAAGCTTTAACTTGTATTGCAGTATGTACTGATAAATGGGCTTCTGTACTATAAATGCATAGATAATAGTTTATTTTGACATAAAATCTACGTTTGTCATTTTGAGTCTATTCGCATATCTTCTTCCGGTGTATCCGTGTAAAGTGCAGATTGAGAAGAGTTCTTGCTCGAATTTATTGACCGCTCCATAACAATGGAAAATATAGTTATCTCTAATGGAGAAAGTCAAGCGATGTCGGTCAGTTAGTTTACGTTAAGAATGAGATATTTTGCGATAACACTACTCTGACGCAATTTTTAGTGGCATGAATTCTTTTACTGCTTATCAAGTTTCTGCGTCAGGAGAGAGCACTTGCTTTTGCACTTTAATTTCAAACTTTTATCGTGAGTTTATATTCGCTGGTTGGAGGATTGTAATACGGAACTATTTGTCTGTGTACTACTTCCTAGCCTCGCATTACGCCACGACTGTCTGAGAAAACAAATGTTGACGATAACAATAAGAAAAGTGAGGTAGAAAAACACTTCAGAGGGTCATATAAAAGCTGCGCGGAAAGAAAACAGAAGTAGATGAGAGAAATGAAATAAACTGCAGCCCATATATTCGCTTGAACAGACCACTTCACAATATAGATAGCAATATAGACAGCAACTGCTGGAAAACAACGGGAAACGTCTTGTAGGCGACAAATGGAAGGCATTCGTATTTGAAGATACCCGAACGTAACGTATTTTTGTGGTGATGGCTCGCAAGAGCCAAAAAGTTATTTTGGTTTTTAAACTATAAACACACCGCAGTCGGCATACACATGACAAAAGAGCATCAGTAAACTTTAATAGCTTACCTTACTTAGTATTCTTCACAGTCAATAAACTACACAGAGAATTGTATCTTTATTAATAATGCTCCTGGATTTGTGGACGGCTTATTATATCATTTCTCATTTCATATGATCTCCAAAATGAAAGTTTTACCACGAAATCGGATAACGTAAAGGAAACTTAGTAGTGTAATTTTTTTAACAGTGTTCAGAGTCCAAGATTAAAACGTAAGAATGTCATAAATATTACTAAATAATTTAAAACAACAATATTTTTGTTGTTATCATGTATTCCTGAATATATATATACTTAATTTTCCGCAAAGTTAAGTGTTCCCAAAAGTCTTTGAATTTCAATATTCAAATTTAAATTACAAGTTGTCTGTATAAGCTGCAAGGAAAGTAACTAAATTATGTTACAGTTGTGTTGTAAATACTAAAATGTTTAAAACTCAAAAGAATATTTTTAAAAAGCTCAATTTATCTGCACCAAAAAGATAGAAAGACAGTCATTAAACATTATTTAATAACTGAGAGTCTTTAAGTTTTCTTTAAGAATACAACTGTAAATAACTTTGCCCAAACGAAATTTTAATTCTACCAATTTTAGTATTCCTATGTCGCTAGAAGTAAGTTGGAGTTTCAATCATCTGTCTCACCCATCAGTCGACCGTCCGTCAGTCACGTGACCTTAAACCAATCGGTGGCTTCCAATATTTCCATGCGTCCAGACGTCGAGGTCTTGGCAAACTCTGACGGACGACGGATGGGAGCACAGCCTTTTAATGATGGCGGTAACTGTTTCATCGGTTTCATTTTAAATGAGAAGGCTGCTATGTTTTTTGTATATATATATATATATATATATATATATATATATATATTTATTTATTTATTTATATATATATATATATATATATATATATATATATATATATATTTTTTTTTTTTTTTATATATATATATATATATATATATATATATATATTTATATATTTTTTTTTTTCTTGCGTAGTACTGCAATTTCATGAATTCAAGCTACAATAGAGAAAATTTTTGCATGTGGACAACATTAAACTACTGACATAATTATTTTCTGAACATAATGGTTACTGAAACTGAAACGTAAATAAGTTTATTAATAAATAATATGCTCACAAAATTTATTTTTGGTGAAAAACAGCGGCTGCACTTATTAGC
This sequence comes from Medauroidea extradentata, assembly GCA_003012365.1. Lineage (NCBI taxonomy): Eukaryota > Metazoa > Arthropoda > Insecta > Phasmatodea > Phasmatidae > Medauroidea > Medauroidea extradentata. The sequence continues at coordinate 52,726 of PNEQ01118662.1, forward strand.
AGACAAAATACTAATAAATTAATATGTATAAAAAGTAAACTGCTGAAGGAAATTTTTCACGTCCCACAAAAGTTTTCTATTTGTATATTGGTAGCATTGCAAATGAAAGGAATAACGACGGCCCGATAACGGATTTTGGTAAATCGCTTGCTTTGTAGACGGACGGTCGACGTGCGGACGTACGGACGACTAACGAATGCGACGGATTTTAGTTACTCCGCCATATAGGTCCAAATAAATGCTTAATTTATGTAAGATAATTTTTCATAAAGTTGACAACCATTGCTATTTTCATACTTGGTTTTATAAAAATCTACAAAACCTTAAGGATTTATTTGTAGAGTAAAACGTTCTACGCATACTTTACAAATTGGGCAGGTTTACTTTACGTAATTTATACTAGATTTTGCTACGTTATCGCTTTCCATTGCCAGAATCTTCACAAAAGTTACGTTATATTTTCATCAGTATCTGGAGCCGTAGGGGGTTTATATACAGACAAAGATTCTGTTGCTGAAACGTTAAGTAAGCCTTTGTACCAAGAGTTACATTTCGTCATCTCATTTACAATAAACCAGAGCATTGATGTATATTTGAGGATACAATCGTTATCGTATTAATTGGGACTGTACATGTGAACAGTCGCCAATATCAAACAGAATATGTGAATATTATTACACATACTGCCCGCAATCATTATACCAAAATTAACGTGTTTTCCTGATGGCATAGACTATAGTTTTTTAGTATACGTAAAGTCGAAAAGGACAGTGTTTTATTTTGCTACGAAATGCGTACGTAAACATTTCTGACGCTGTACTAATTAGTTTTTAAGTCTGATAGCTTTTCTTGTTATTTTTTTTTTTTTTTAGGATACGTTTTATTCATTAAACTATGTCTGTTTCACTGTCGTTTGGATAGTTGTACGCATTTTAATCATTCTGTATTATTTCACATCCTGAAAAATTCACATCTGCCGTTTGCTTGCTTATTTGTATTTAACTGCTGCTAATCTGACGATAATATGACATTTAAAAAATGACCTGTGTTACCATTGCGCCGACTACCATGCTTCTTATGTTAAAAAATACTTATTAGCCACTAACAAGAAATTCGATATTAAATAAGACGTCACTAGTTATAAACTACTTTTTAACAATAGGTAATAAAATGAATGAACAAGGAACGACACAAGTATAAAGGAAATTAATATTGATCTTCATATTTGTATATCATCTTGAAGGAATTAATTTTTCTTCGTTGGCAACAATCTTTGTGAACATAAGTTGGTACCATGGCCTCCTAAATATATTATTTTCAAGCCACGTAGTTGTATTTTAAATTTTACTACTCTAAATGCTTGCGTAGCGCAGTATGTTTAAGGAAATCAGCGTTCAACTCGATAACTGCGACTGGAAGGAAACAGTCGAAACGGACGCAAAACAAATCTAGACACTCAAAATATTTCGCATAGAATGTTTGTAGTGATTATTTTATCCAATTCCAGTAACAAAATTACTTAAAACTATCGAATTTCATGAAAGTAGAAAGTATCAAACGAAGCAGGCAGTCACTTAATGAAATCATTATTTATAAGCTGTATAAGTGATCAAGCGATAATAATTAAGTACCGAGGCCACCAAAAATGTAATTAAATGCAGTATTCAAAAACAGTTTTTCCGTAGATCAATCATATTAGCGTCAATAGCCTGAGTACAATATTTTTACCCTCCGGTCTATTTACGTTTTCTTTAATTTTCATATTTTAGATGTGAACTCATATTTTGTTTTAAAAATGCCTACGTAAAATTATGTTTATTAACTTAACAATGCATTATAAATTTTACAGGATGTAGTCCTATACTTTAAAGTTAAAGGTAGTTGACTAAGCTTCATCACAATGACGCAATGTCTGAAACACCAGAGTGACACCGTTTGTCAATTTACTCCTATTATTTTGTAATGGTGTTATCTGAAATTTAAAATTAGAACATATAATATCTAAACAATATTTCGGATAAATAAATATGCTCACCAACTTCAAACAATACTTTAATTGATGTCCCGGAACTATTATTTTTTAGGTGCTTAAAATTTTCAAAAAAATTTCAATTTAGTTGGGATCAAATTACTTTTCTAACTTTTCATGCTAACTGACGTTTAAAATTACTCTCTGTATTTTTATTCATTTTCTACAAAGAACTCTTATACTTCGTCCACGATTAGAGCTTACTGTCTTGTTTGAGAACTTGTTCGTTGCTATGAATATGTCGCAAGAAATGTGTTGTATGTGAGTCTTTCGTAAGCATCTAATAAACATTTTAAATTGTAGCTGGGGGCGTTCCTCAGAATATGCGCTTTGTGTCAAGTACACGCCGCAAAACATTTTTTGTTACGCATTTATTGTTTGGTGGCTGTGTAGTGTAATGAAGAGATTAGTTAAGTTATCTTTTGACGGTAACTCACAGTATTACTTATAATTCAAACATGTGTTATAAATCTACTAGTTCGACTCAACGTTTACCATTGCCAGCAAAACATTTCCTCGACACTGTGCTTTGAGAAAGTAACATCAATAAATTTAATCTAAAAAAAAAAACAACGTGAAAAGCATAGACACGTAGAATATTTTAAGGTTTAAAATTCGAACTTTTAAATACTACAGATAAACCAAGTGTGAAAGCATACTAATCATAAAACAATTGCCAAAAAATGAAATATGTCTGCTCCACATACATAAATCACGGAAGCTCATCTACACAATGGAAAAAATATTATCTGCATACGTCCCTTGCTTTAATAGTTGTCATATGTTACTAGTTCCATCACATCTGCCAATTCCCGGTTCATTTGACATAATTCGTTAGTATTTGAATACCAAACCCAAAAGTCAAACACTGCATTTCTCTCTTACTATGAATCAATTTTATATAAACTTGGCATGCACGCAAGGTTTGTAAATCATTTGCGGCACTAAATGGCAATGTGGACAGAAGCACTTCGCCATGATAAATTCTACCAATGGCCAAACGGCAAGAGTTGCTCCTCGAATTGCAGCAATAAATTTTCTGAAACGTAGGTGAGTAGTTTTACTCACAAATTTCGTGTAGCGTTACACATATAGTTCATATTTCTTTCCTTGCAATATCAAGAGAAATATATTGTCGGCTGAAACCTTGCAGATATTTGGTGTTTACATTCCAAGTGACATCAGCGTAAACCTGCTTCAAGGCGAAGTAAAAATACTGATATAAGCAGATATAAATTCATAACTGAAATTTAAATGTTGTATGTAGACCACTGAGTTCGGTGATTAAGAGTGCGTGGTAGATAAATAAATGCTGAAAAAATAACTTGAATTTCACGCTTTTTTTGAAGCCAATATGGATAAAATGCTCAATGACAATCCTAGATAATGGCATTTGCCAACTTTATGAGTAAATATTCTTTACGCGTGATCTCTTGCGCCGCAGTTAAATGCACGAGGTTACGGCGTCAGAAACTGTGCCTCAGAAGTTCGTAACCTGGAAACAATTTTGTTTAAAACGTTGGCTAAAACTATTGTCTAGGATTGCTATTATTTAACTTTCGCAAATTGGCTTCAAGAAATCTACAGTTATAGATTGATGCTTTTAGCGTTGAATTATGTACTCTTAAGTACTCTTAAGTGTTCGGACAACGAATATCATGCCATGTTTAACTGGGATCGAGAAACAGCCAGCACCGCTCGCAATTAGTATCCAGCTTTCCGCGACCTTGAATTAGTCCCTGCTCGATCCCTAACTCATATCGCGTCATCCACGTTTTGGTCGGTCTATCTCGACTTTCTTGGCTAAAACAACCAGCTATTCAGCTCGTTCTTCTCTCATCCACGGCGACCCTTTTTGAGCTGAGCAACACTGTGTGGACATACATATACGGTGTAGCACGTATAGTTATACAGACGCGTATGGGAAAATGCTGTTTAATTTTGCGTTTTATAAGAATAATGCAGTTGCTTACAATTTTTCACTAACATCTGTAGTTTAAGCAAACAAAATAACTAAATTTACCATGTGTAATGCTTGACAGACCATACTTATTCTTTAAAACTGGGAGTATAAACATATCGAAACTTGAATTTTTTATGTTATTAGTTCAGAACATTAAGTAATGCAGAATACTTAATGACGCCGTCTATTAAACACAAGATACGTGTTTTGTAAACCTATTGGGATGTATTATTAGTTTCAAGTAGTTTGTAAACTGACTCATGGAATTATCTAAACAGTTGATTATTTTCACTATTTCAAAGTATTTGCGAAAAAAAAAATTGAACGGAATGTAGTTTCTTTCGTATTTACATTCCCAGCGACAACTCGAAATTTTAATTTTTTAAATGTTTCCGCTTTTTAACTATTTTTTCTTTGTATACGCAAATTACTCGCTAGAAACTTTTCACGGGTATGTTTCCCTATAATTCAAGACATTTTTTAAGTCTGCTGGTTGGGAGCACATAATATAAATACTACATACATCCATTCAGTACAACGCAATTATGATACATTTGATTCAACGCGTAAATGTGAATGGTTGCGTGTAGATAGTCACGATATTCCTTCCCGTCTCATCAATTTCCCCATTTTTCGTGACAAATATTGCAACTGATACATATATTTCAAATACGTATAATACAACACAGTTAATGAACACCATTGGAATTGTGAATGACTCTATGCCCGAAGGTTTTTTTCACTACGCTTTCGTTTATTTATTACTTCAACGTTTATTAAAAGTTTTGGACAATTATAACGAATACAAAATTTGTAAAAACTAATATCCACGTACTGACCGCACGAAAATAAAACGAGTTAAATCGTGCATAATTACATTGGTTAGAAAATTCCGTATTAGGCTTCAGATAAGTTTTCTTCATCGAAAACTTAGTTTTGTGTAAAATTGTTTTGTAGATTTGTGGGTGGTTGTTTTTTCCACTCTACTTACACTAGCTCTTAGATTTGGATATTGCAAGTTACGGCCGAAATATGGGAACGGATAGATTTGAGTATTTCCTTCTGCTGAAACATGGCCTTCAAATCTATTCGGAAACTCTTCAGAGACTAATTGAACCTTATCGGTGTCAAACCTGAAAGAGGAGTGTTAACTGGGTCTGTGCTGCTCAGTGGTGTAGGAGACTTACTAAAGTCGACACTTCGCTCTTCTCTTTTATAGTCGATAAACACGTCAAACATTTTAGTGAACCAGACTTCATGAGCTTGCTGAGTTACATCTTCTTTAAAGCCATCACTGAGACTTCTTTTCGTAACGTTACAGCTGCCCTTCAGTATATTGCAAACGCGTTTGTTTCCAGCAGAGATGTAATGTCTATAGCAAAAATTGTGTATTGTGGCGCATCACAATGGCAAATAAGAATAAAACCCCCGAGAAAGATTTTAACCGTTACTTATAGAACAATTTTAAATTAATATCACACCTGTGTGATCGGTGAGTAGTCAGCTTGTTCTCTGAGAAATTTATGGCGAGTGATGTAGAACAGGTGAGTATTGGTGTATGGAGTAGTCTTCGACACTTGCCAACGAGGTTGTTTATTACATTAGTAATAAAATAAGTTATGTATGTATGTGTATAACGACTAACAAAAGCAGAAGTAATTCTTATCCGAAAATGCATTTAAATTTTCCGAGCAAACACTGATTTGGATTTGCCTGACTCGATATGTTTTATGGCAATTGGTATTTGTTTCTATTACTTTTGTACTCACTTCTCACTCACATCAATAATTCTCGAAAAGATGTGTGTGCGCACGCACACACGCTCTGGCTACAGAATAAAATCACGAAAAACGTTTCCCCCAAACGTATTTTACACAATCCATCAGAGCTCTGTACCTTACATAAATACACAGCGGTTGTTTAGCATGGCTTTATAAGTTTGAACACTCGTTTTCCATTTAAAAAAAGTCAGGATTCTATACTCGGCGGGGTTAATTCCCGGAGTTCCGAATATTCGCATGTGGGATTCGTACCGGACGATGTCTCTGGTCAGCGTATTTTGTCGGCTGTCTCCCGTTTTCACGCCCTTCTCATTCCGTTACTTATTCAGTGCAGCGCTTCATTCCATTTCCTTCTACAGGGCAAGCAGACGCCTAGGGGTGTCCAGTAATAAGTCTAAATACGGTGTGCGAAACTCTGGTCCTCGGGTTCTGCTTCTTACGACTATTTATATATTTACACGTCTGAAGAATAAATAAGGGGTATGGAAGATTTCAAGCGAGCGACTGGAATATTCAATCATCGAAAAAATATGAACTACTCGGCAATTATTTCCAATCGAATATTGATGAGTAGATATTCTAGTAGCGGTCGTTTATTTATACTGCACGGAACGGTATAGGTCGTTCGGGATAAAGTGAGCACTAAAAATTTAACCTTTGAAAAATATCACCAGCCGTTACAACTATAGTTGCCTTACTGCTTGTACGGTTGGCAACATGCATTACGCAAAATAGTTCCGTGTATTTTCTTATTTAAATACAACAGTACTGAAACAAAATCGATCAAAATCAACATAATTGTATTTTATGTAGTAAATTCACTTTTTTCTATCAAACTGTATCGATTACTACCAACTGCACAAATTATCTTACATACGCAAATACAAAGTGACGTGTCCAGAGAGGATAGACATGTCTCGTAGTTAGCCATTACGCGCGGAAAGATACGAACTGAGTGAAAATAGAACTTAAGCAGGGCTTTTTTGAGTGCTCAGTTTATCCCGAACCGCCTATATTATGCTTTGCTTTCTAGTAAAATATTAAAAACTGCATTTAGAAAAATAAGTGATTGAAACCACAAAATCCATAAAAATTTAACATTAAAATTTTTCGTACGATAATATCCGGGGCTATATAGTAACCGAATTAAAATAAATATTCGCGTTTTGATTTTACAATAATTATAACAACCGTAAACCTCTACACAAAAGGTTTACGGAAATTTTGTTAGATTAAAACGCGAATATATTTTCAATTCTGTTTTTATAGAGTCCTAGATATTATCGTACTAAAAATTATAAAAATTATGGCTTTTCCATTTCTATGGATTTTGTAGATTCAAACACTTATTTTTCTAAATACAATATTTAATTTTTTACTCCGAAGCGATAGCTATACAAATAAACGTCCGTTAATAGAATATCTACTAAACAAAAAATCCCCACTGTTTTATGACGAGTAGTTAGATTTTATCGACGATTCAATATTCCAGTCGTTAACTAGAAATCTTACCTTTCCATTCAATTGAAGAACTTTCACGAGCAGCGTACCAGAATTCTCACTGACCCAGTGAAACGGTGACTTGCCAGAAACAATAGAATAATGTTAGACATGTACACACTTCATTGAAACCTAGCTTTACAGTATAATTTTATCAAATATAGTCCATCTACCAGGTTAGAACCAGCAACAGTTTGATTCAAGTTCGGACGACGCACTGTCCATCAACGCTTCTATGGCAGTATTTGTATTTCACTTGCTATTCGCTCTCGGCCGAGAGTTGATTCTCCCAGACTTGCACAGGCACTCTTGCATGCAGGACACGTTAAAGGTGCACCGCACAGCGCACACCTGTTTAAATTAGCCGCAGACATGTACCTCTACGGCGAGGTTTGTAAGGATTCTTTTTTTTAACTGCGGGAATCAGTGAGTAATGGTAATCGCTGGCTGTCTTTCTCACCCAACGACAATGCATGGGCTAAAAGCAAGTTCTTGCAACACAGCCGACCACAGCGCATGCCCTGCCACAAGAGTTACTTTGCACCAGTACATACTAAAACATGTTTTAAAATTACGTTCATTTTAAATACTGCATACGCTTTTATCTTAAGAAATTTACACAGAAAACTTATTTTGTTAAACATATGTTTGTCGCAATTTTCGCATATAGCTTTCATTGTTTCTGCAGACATTTTTTTTTCTAATCAAATGTGCCATACATAATATATTCACTAGAAATTTGCTAACATTATTTCTCACAGTAAAAATATCAATCTTGCAGCTAACCCTACAAATAATTTTGCGTACATAAATTGGACCAGGTATATTCCTTATGATTTATTTTTTAGGAAATTATACAATATCTTCAATTCTTCATAAAACCAACTAAATTTCATTTGTGTGATTCCTCAATTCATTCGTATCAAAATAATTTCAAAATTGTTATCGTATTTACTTACGACGAAAAAACAAGATTCGCAAGAAAAAAGTTTATTCCAAAGAATAAAAAAAACCGCAATTGTCAACAAAACGTCATAGTTTATGGAAGCTTTAAATTCATCCATACACATGTTACAGGTTGATATTTGTTTTGTTTATCTAGGCTATAAACGGATCTTTTCTTAACTATTCGCAATTTCCCATTTGATTTCCTACTTTTAACTTTTCCAGAATAATACAGAGTTGAAATTATTCGTCCAGACGATTAAAAATATAAACACATATTATCCAACTAGACCACTATTTAATAAAATATTATTTTATGATGATTTTTAAGTAGAGGCATATTTTGGGTTTAACAAAAGTAAAATGGAAACGACAATGTCATACGGAATCAACCGGAATATAATACATTTTATAATCGAGATTGTTTCAGTTGTGTACATCAGGGCAAATATTTATGAAGCAAATAAAATTTTACAGAAATTTGGTTATGGAATGGGCATTTTATAATATTTCATACATTTTCTTACATAAATTCTTGTTTCCTAAATAAAGTTTAAAATATATGAAATTCGTTGTAATAAAATGTTCTTATTTAATTAAAAATAATTACGTGCAAAGCTTAAGAGAAAGGGTAAATACAAAAAAATTTTCTGTCTGTCTGATGGTCGACGAATTTTTCATATTAGAATGGAATATATGTGTGTCGGAATCATTCTTTCAATTGTCCAGAATATTGCTTTGCAAAAGTAAAACGTTTTAATGAACTCGTATTAAAAAATTCTTTCTATTGAATTTGTAGAAGTTTGCTACAACCCTGCAAATAATTTGACAATAATACGACACGACACGTTGAGTTGCAGTGCGACGTGCTGAGACACAACCTGTGCTACGTGATGAGTATTGGCCAATCAGCGTGGTGACTCCACCACGAGAGACTTAAGACAAATGCTTTGCAAATAACAAAGGCGTTCACTTTCCCGGAGTAATGCGTTGCCGGAGACGAAAAGCGAAGTATTATATAAACTCTAAAGCTTCTATCTTTGCTTGGTGAAGTAGTTATATAAATTATTAGACTCACTGAAAATTGTTGCAGCGATTTTCACACTTGACGTTGCCAAATTTGGTTGCATGAAGGATATTAAATGGAATATTAGTGACTAATAAATTCAACTTATCTGTTAAACTATACACAAAAATTATCATTTTTTCTACTATCCGCCTATTACATATTATATATCTTAATATTATTGAACTAGCACTAACTATGTATTAATCCTGTTTTTATCACACGTCAGTATCTAACTACGTTACTCCCTTATAAATAATAGTTAAGATGAATTAAACGCGATATTTGACGGTAAAAGTCTACATAGCAAACAAAATTGTACTACAAACAGAAATGGCATGTTAATTAATTTCAAAACGTTTAACAGTCTAGACACTACAACAAAAATGTCGCAGGTCATTAAAGTGGTTAAAATATTTCAAATGGCTATCGGAACAAGGGCAATAAATTTATTATAAGCAGACGAGACGTGAAACAAAATAACCTTTGGTGGCCTGTCACAATTAGGAAATATTATTTTAGTTTTCAAATAATTTTTAGAATCTTATTGTTAAAAGTGTTCCTTGTGTCACCTCAAACAGTTTACAAAATTTTTGCCAACGATAGTAACGTTTTTGTGTTTATAGGTACAAAATATATTTGTAGGTACTTAAACTAAAATATTTGTAAATATGCATATACATATTTGTTTATTTTCAAGAGTTCTTCCTGTACAGTTTACATCAGTGTTTGTTGTCTTACAAAAATTGTAATGTTACAATACATTTTTACTGTATATGAAAGACATTTGTCTAGCCAGCCACTCATACTCGCGAGTAACTATCAGCGTTCTCTTCAGCACTCCCAGCGTATCATACTTATCGCCGATTCGTCGTTGTTCCTCGTTGATCGCTGGTCTGTCGACGCTTCCCACAACTCAATCCTCTGCCCCATCTTCTCATCAATAGCCACGTCGCTAAACCGCGGTCTTCCATAACACCGCCCTCGATGTCTTACAGTAACCGCTGACTCAGACACAACTTTGTTCATTTATAGTGGACGTGAACCTATCCAGATAGTTTTCACACACCTAATGAGACTGATAAGTGTTCGATGACGTCTATGGTTCCAATTGGAGGGTTGTAACGAGTGTACTAAAATATATTAATATGTACTGTAATTTGCTTGGTGTTGTATCACGTGTATCAGGAAAGTAGGGCAGTATGACGTAAGACAGAGAGGGGGAATGAAAGCACTTGAGTGTTGAAGTGTGCTCCCACTCTAGAGTGCTGAAGAGGGGCGAGTAGCACCAAACACTTGACGGGGTTGCACAAGGTACTTGGCCGAGCTGCGCCCGATACTAGAACATTGTCCACAACCATCGCGTGAGTGCCGAGAGCACTGTTTTAAGAGGTTTACATAGGGCTGCACTGACCAGAGTCGCCAGCAGTTCAGCGGTGTCGAGGCACTCAAGGTCATTTGAGGAATCGTGGTGAGACATTCCATGCCCAGAGCATTCTCGCCTGTAGAGGAATTGCAGTAAGGCATCTCATGGCTGACGATTAAGCATTTGCCTGTGGAGAAATACAAGCAGAGTCAATACATGTTCTTACAAGTACGAACCCAGGACACTTTCTGGTAGTTTACGTATCTAAAATGTCGCAGACCACGAGTGTCAAGCCGAAGACGAGTTGTAATGCATGTAAGTTACGTGTAATTAACATACTTAATTACTGTATTTATTTTGCACGATGAGTTACTCCTCTTTACTTGCCACTAGAAATCGATGTATTATTGTCAGGGAGACAGTAGTTTTGTGGCTGTTATCTCAGTTGCTCGAGATACTACAGGACCACGTTTCTATCATGACCTTGGAATGTTTCCGCAAAGTAAGTTAACAATACCGAGTGACGTACATTCCCATCGTCTCGTTAGACAGCAGGCGTCGCAGCTAAAGTAAGCGTTCTGTCGGGAGAAGGAAGGGGGTAAAACGAAAATTAAGGCAAAGAAATTGCACGTCCTAACACATGACACAGTACTTCACATTACCATCGATAGGAGATATTTTAAGAAGTTTGGGAAGGAAAGGCTTCGAACGAACGATTATAATACTCAATCCTCGATAAAATGTAAATTACTCATCACAATTCGATGGGACTTTTTTGCCGAGTACCTATTCTATTAACGGACGTTTATTTATATAGCACTGGGTTGTAGTATGCTTCGCTTTTGAGTAAAAAATTGAAATTATTATTTAGAAGAATAAGGAATCGAAACCACAACATCCATAAAATGGAAAACTAATTTTTATAATTTTTAGTACTATAATATCCAGGACTCTACAATAACCGAATTTAAAATACATTCTACTTTTGATTTTAAAATAATTTTACCCTCCGAAACCTCTGCGCAAGTAGTTTGCTGATGTTAAAATTATTTCAAAGAGCAAGTGATTCACTACTTTCTAGGAACTTTCGAACTGACAACCCCGTTTTACATCACTTCTGAGAGGCGTCTTGTTTCTTTAGTCAAGCAAAAAAATTAGGGATGTAAATTACAGTAATAAACGTGAACGTGCATAAAAAGAGGTGATCCCTACAGGCTGCGTTAGTTTACGTACTCAGTTAATTAAATTGCCTTGGGAGAGAAACCGCCAGACGATGCTTAAAGTTAGGTGTAATTTAACGGCGTCGAGTTCATTTCAAGGTTTACGAAAGTACAAGGCAAATAAAAACTGCTTTCGTGAGTAAACTGCGGAGGATTCGAGTGTAATGAAACGGTATGTTGACGCAAATAAGAAACCGGACAGAAATGTACACTGACGTGAAATCTGTTTCAGAAATAGAGGAACTAACATTTTCGCAGACGCTGAGAGAAGACATGTTGATTTCGTTGATACTTCTAGGGTAAGAGCGCATGCGACAGCTATGCAGTCTCAGCTGTTTGCAGAGTTCTTCAACTGTGGAGTTACCAAAGTTCAAGTTGTAACTCTCTGTGGCGTAGCAGATGTACGGAAGTAGAAGGGGTTTCCTCGTCCCCTGTGTTTTCGTTACCTTTACATTTCCGCCGTCCCACGGTCCTCTTATTTCCTTCTGTCTCTCTTGGTGACATGCATGCGTATTTCTATATTTTGTGTTGGTTACCGATGTGCCCGCTCAGAACCAGAAGTGTATCAGGATTGCCGCAATATTTAAACTTACCCCAAAATGAATACACGGTCTATACCAATATTTAACGCTAGTTTACACTGAAAAATTAAACAATAAGTGACGGCAACTATATCTGGTGACAGAAATGCTGGCCTGTAAATAGGACTTTGTATTATAAGACATAACTGCACTTATGGGTAGAAGTAATGACAATTATATGTAAAATACTTTTCTTGGCACATCTTTGAGGTGTAGTGATGGCAACAATACAAAACATTTCCAGTAAGACTGTAAGTCAAATTCTAATAGTGCTCGGTTTGGAACGGTTTCGAATTATCCTTGAATGTGTTGAAGGTTTGAAGCATTATTGTCCTGAGAAGCTGGTCCACCTGGTGACAACACTCGCCACGAAGAGGTTTCGCAGATGGTTGTATAGTCCTCAGTCTCGTCAATGTGGTCCCTGGTAGCTAAGTCACTTTGTTGACAGATGCGATTTTAACCACGCCCGCCCAAAGTGATAGTAAAGAGCATAATCTCTTTCTGGCGAGATATTCAACTACTCTCGTCAGCTATTAGCATAAGGGCATTGGAGCATGAAGAACATGAAAATAGTTAAGAGCATGATCTTTCATTTATTTCAAACAATTTGAAATAACTCAAATATTTCTGCCAAGTGCTTTGAAAAAAATTTGAGACTGTGTACAGCCATACTATACACAATTTTTGCAGAGCGTTTTTAAAAATAATGTACCGTTTGCTAGAAAAAATTTTTTGCTTCATTTTGGCTAATTTTGTCATTAAAGTATGTGCTATTTCAAGAGCAAAAATCTAAATATCCGTTTGGTGTATTTCATCAGAAAAATTCCTATACAAACGATGATGTATAAGTGTTAAAACTGCCGGAAAGAATTGTTGATATAGGTATTAATTTGTATTAAAAAATATTTTCGAAACCACTGCTAAACAAAAGAGCGAGGCATAAGCGGCATAAGGCTAGGGCCACGATCTTTTCGCGAAAAGAATCTTGCCACAGTTTGTTCCAACGCCTTACGTGAACATCTGCAACTATTCTTAATGGTTGTTGGCAGCGTGTCTTTGCGAAGTGAAGTCTCTCTGTGTCAATCACTGTAAGTACTCAGTAAGTAATTTTAATTTGTGATTTGCGCGTATAGCCCTATGACACGCATCAGATAAAACATCAAATCACTGATTAAGAATCACAACTTCAGATGTTCATGTAAGGCACAGAAACCAACTGGGGCAAAATTATTTTCGCAAACATTTCGTGATTCTACACATGTTGCATGACAGAGTGGCCATTTAGGTTATCTGCTTGAAGTTTCGTCTCCTGACAACAAAACTGTTAGCTGCAGCTGCATTCATGAGACATTACGGGGAGATTTTAAGTGTATCACGCACACTTCCAGATCGCCCGCTACAGAACGCGTATTCCATGTAGCAGAATAATTAAACGTGGGAGATAATGAAGGCATTACGGAATGTTTTTATATCTTACTGATTTTACCAACAATGGACGAAAACTTACTTTGAAACGTAGTTTTTTCATTTTGTAAAAAACCTTATTTCATTGATTGTTTTTACAATCTTACAGGTGAATCGTTTCAAAATTGATTTCATATACCTCAAGACTTCACTAGTATCCAGCTCCTGAATTACCAAAAGAAACAAAAGTAACCATTTCAGTACTTTCTTCTATGTAGTAGACGTAAAAATTTTGTTCGACGGAGCATTAATTCAAACAAATTAATTTATAAAAAATTAAAATTACACCTCACACAATTTAAAATATGGTGTTAAATTAAATGTGCACTCTACCACAACTTTGAAAAATAATGAAACAACAAAAGACACCAACCCCCTTAAATTGCTCTGCCCGGGTAACCCGAGGCTGACGAGTATTTATGGGACTGGCTGGTGTAACTTTCAATCATCCGAGCAAAGTTACACGTTGTGTACTTTAAGGGCTTAGATACACGAGGGCAGATTTTTTCAACAACACGCCGGTAGATAGGGAGAGTATATAATTTGGTTACTGGAATGAAATTCGTATGTAACATTTTCCACTGGATAAACCATCAACCCGCATCTCACACCACATTGGCTGGTTAGCCTAACAACAGTTCACTAGGTATTTCACACCACGACATTGTTTGCAGCGCTCATATCACTCTATAACCGACTTTTTGATTCTGTGTTTGTGCTGGAACCCTATAAATACAACAGCCACACCGAGTGCCAGGTCTATGTCAGACTGCGTAGCTCGCTCCACGACTAGATTGCTTCACTCTGCGCAACACAACCAAGCGGGCGTATTGTGATTTCAGTCTTGTATGATGCACTGTAAGAAACTTCCTAGATAGTATTGGAAGTAATAACCCCAACGAGCTATACAGGGTGTAAGGAAATTAATAGTCCAAACTCCGGGTGGTGGTTCCTCACGAAAAATGAAGTAGACATTATATAGGACACATTCAAGAAAAGTTATTATTAAGGGCGGAATAAGTCCTTGAAAATCGAGTTTGAAAATCGCTTTTTTGTCAAAACATAAAAAATGGTTAGGAGTTAAATTACGATTCTTTGGGTGGTGTTAAGTATTATTGAGCTCTTAAACATTTACAAATTTCAGCATTCTAACATTCCAATTTCATGAAAATAATAGGGGTTGCCTTCTCCACATCGCATATAATTACGTTGGCGTTACGTTTTGTGAACATTACATGTTGTCTTTTTGGCCAGTACACTGTGGGGAATAAAAAAAGGTCCTCTTGTCGCAAATGCCTAGAAAGAACCGTTTACCGGATAAACGGACACAACCGCTCTGTCCCTGGTATGTAGACAAAATGTGCTACATCTGATAAGTAGTGTATTTTTGTACCATGCTGTCAGGAAAATGCAACCCGTGATGCCGCTGTTGAAGCTTGTCGCAAAACGCAATTACATAAGCTTTACAAAGAAAAAACATGCCTATGCACGACTCGGATAATGTGGCAGCCAATTTGGTTTAGCAAAATTTACAAAACGCTATTATTTTGACGACATAAATCCGCGAAATTCATAAACAATGGATCTTTTTTAGTACATTCTGAAAATATATCATTATGTCATGTATGTATTTCGCTAATAAATAAAACAATAAAGAAAATCGTACCGGCGATGCACCCAAGTCGGGGATAAATCCGGACTGGTTGATGGCTTCTGATTTTGGGTATGTAGGCTGTCATCATCTCTGCATTGTGATTAATGGAATGAGACCCTACGAGGGAGCGTTGCCGAAATAAAAGGGTGGAGAAAACGGGAGTTCTTTGAGAAATCCTACCAACCAGCGACATCGTCCGACACGATTCTCACTTCCGAAAAACTGGTGCAGTCACAATGCAGAGATAATTGCAGCCTACAGGCCTAAAATCAGGATGCCATCATCCAGTTTGGAGCTATCCCCGCCCTAGGGTGTATCCCCCATACGATATTTCTTTATTTATTCTTTTAATATCGAAATACGTACATGGCATACAGACGTTCTTTCAGAATGTACTAAAGGATGTTCTCTTGTTTATGAATTTCGTAGATTTATGTCGTCAAAATAACTACATTTTGTAAATTTTGTTAAACCAAATTTGGTGCCACATTGTCCACGTCGTGCATAGGCATGTTTTTTTCTTGTTTTTAAGATTATGTAACTGCTTTCTGCGACAAGCTTCAACAGCGGCATCACGGGCTGCATTTTCCTGAGAGCATGGTACAAATACATTTATTAGCAGATGTAGCAAATTTTGTCTACATACCAGGAACAGAACGGTTGTGTCCGTTTATCCGGTAAACGGTTCTTTCTAGGCATTTGCGACAAGAGGACCTTTTTTATTCCCCACAGTGTACTGGCCAAAAAGACAACATGTAATGTTCACAAAACGTAACGCCAACGTAATTATATGCGATGTAAGGGAGGCAACACCTATTATTTTCATGAAATTGGAATGTTAGAATACTGAAATTTTTTAATGTTTAAGAGCTCAATAATACTTAACACCGCCCAAAGAACCGTAATTTAACTCCTAACCATTTTTTATGTTTTGACAAAATACGATTTTCAAACTCGATTTTCAAGGGCTTATTCCGCCCTTAATAATAACTTTTCTTGAAAGTGTCCTATATAATGTCTACTTCATTTTTCATGAGGAATCACCTCCCGGAGTTTGGGCTATTAATTGCCTTACACCCTGTAAAGTAAACATAAGAGGGGCGGAAACAGCAATCTCCAAGGCTCTGAGGTGAAGCCCAATTGAACGTGGTATTTAGACCCTATATAAAATTGCGGACTCTTATATCCGGTCGAGAGACGAGAGCGATTATGCTAATTTAAACATTATTATAGTATAATATATTACAATAATTATTGGCGTTTTTTCCTGTGTTTAGCGGGAATATAGTGGAGCTGTAAAGTAACAGATTTTATGCGAATATATGACAGAATTTTCAACGTAATGTTGGCCACACTGCTGTTCGCCATGTTATCTTGTGTGAAAACAGCCGTTCAGTTGGACTTCACTTTGGAAGCGTTTCCGCCCCTCTATGTTAACTATATAGTGCGTTGAATAACCCCATACACAGTATAAGACATACTGTGCTTCAGCTTGTAGAGGAAGCAGATATCGAGTATTGTAACCATACAAGTCTCGTAACACCAGCACACATTCAGCCGGCCCCCGTAGAGTAGTCGGTTAGACGCCGGTCTGTGGCGCGAGAGGTACTGGGTTCAAACCCCGACTCGGGAATTAATGTTGTGATGTTCCTTCACCCCATTTCACCCTCATAGGCTCAGAGGGAAAACATTGTAACTTTTTATTTGCATGAAACTGTTCGTTTTGAAGACGTTACTTGTGAATACATTATAATCTTACAAAAACAGTTTAGTTCAGACAATTTTCTAATAATAGCGTTTCAAAGTCCAAATTTACATACTTTTAGTTCATACTCCCCCCCCCCCACGAAAACCAATCAACTTAATGAAACTAAATAATTAACAGTAAAAACACACGTTACTGACTAAGGCTTTACTTATATAAAAATCCATTCAAACAACGTTATATATTTTATAAAAGTTCTGAATTATTTAATTGTTTTGCTACATTTATATTTTTTTTAAAAACAAAAAAAAAAGATGTGTTGGGTTTTTATAAAAGCCTACCTAAAGCCCTAGTCCGTGACACGTACTTTTAGGGCTGTATTTATAAACGGCTTTCGAATGACAACCAACTGCTCACCAATGCCTTTCTTTATGGGGATAGCAGTTCGTTGTCATTCGAAAGCCGTTTATAGATAAGGCCCTTAATGTATCAAACACGTCCTAACTTACGACGTTACTACGGCTAGCATGTGTGTCGCATGTTATTGGGCCTTGTTGTTATATGTATATATTTACGGGCGAAAAACACATACCTGCCAGGGACTCCTGGCGCACAAGCAGTATGTGACATTTTTGCTCCAAATTATGTGAGGAATGAGCCCCGCTTGTGAGTGAGACGGTAACTCTTCGTGTACAAAAATATTCCTCCGTGTGGCAATATAAAGTTTGAATGAGTACAAATACGACTTTAACATTAATACAATATTTTCTGCGTACGAAGAAGCGATATTTGCAGCTATGTGTTCCGGGAAAGCGCAGACACCCGTCCATGTTTTCATATTCCCGTTTTAAATTGGGCAATAAGTACACTGCGCTGAATTCTCACAAAGGGATGTAACGAACGAATGTTCCACACACGAGACTACATATTTGTTAGAATTCCGAGAATACCTTAGTTAAAAATAAAAACATTCGGTATTTATTAAAAAGTGAAAAAAAAAAAATTATGGGTAAAATAACAAGCAATCCAGACGAACAAAAAATATTTTCAACGCTCTGAATTTATTCTGGCGTTGCGTACATCGTAAAAAAAAGTGCAGAAATCAATGTTTTAGAAAATTGATATAAAATGAGACTTCATGGAAACGGCCCCTAACATGAAATTTCCGGACGTATAATTCTTCGTACAGAATGGTAGAAATATTATTACTCTGAAGACTGCCACGAACCACGGACGATTGACGATGCCTGTGGTCAGTGGGTTTTTTCGGGGATCTCTCGTTTCCTTCACTCTATCATATGAGGTCTCGCCAGTAGCCAAATTCCATTAGCTTGTAAAATTCATGCGTATTAAGCCTGTGCGCCTGTCGAATGACACGTGTTCCAAGGGCTACCAAGGACGACCATTTCATGTCGAATATTTGATTTCGCGCGACGCCTAACCGCATGTCTACCGAGGGGTTTGAGACACGATCATGCAACAGGGACATTTTCCAACGCCACAGCCAATGCTTGGTTGCTAACTTATGATCAATGTTTTTGTCTTTGAATAAGATTAAACAGAATGCTTGAAAATACGTAACTATATGCACAGTTCCCAAAATGTTGATATGACGCAACTGTGATTTATTTATTTGTTGGATATTTTATGCGCCCTCGCAGAATCACTGATTTTGCAGATGTACAAGTGGAGAAAGAGAAATGTATGACCATATGAAATGAAGAGGTTGTGTGGTCCACACTCCACATCTAGGTCTTTAGCGCAGGTGAGGGATAACATGATGGGGTATGGGGCACCGCCATAATGAAGGGGCGGTGGAAACTGGAGCTCCTCAAGGAAAACAGCCGTGATCTGTAATTTATTCCTGTCTTCAGGCACAAGCACTGTCTTTGGAATTCCAGTAGATAGTTAAAAAAAATCACTTCCATTGTAAACAATTTTAAAATTGGTATATCATAAAAATACTTGCGCAGAGGTTTCGGAGAGTAAAATTATTTTAAAAATATGTGAATCGAGCCATACTCTTTTAGTACCGAATTGCTGCGTTACACATCTTTCTAGAGACGAAACGTCTGTAGTCAATGCACGAAACTAATGTGAGAACTATGAGTGACTGGCGTTCATTAGTTTACATGTGCCTGAAGACGTAAACAGACTTCAGTTCCTTGAACATCGCATCTCTAGTCGTCTGTGTTTGCTTTGTTATGTTGTCTGTGTTTACTTACATTCGAGGTCTGGCCGAGCGTGTTGTTATTTTAGCCCTCGTCTAGCGATCTTTCACGTACATGATTATTTTGTTTTATTTTTCTTCGTTTAAGTTTGTATCGTCTTTCTGAGTACAACGACTAGCCTATTCCTCTCCGGAATTGTATTTTGTCTGTTCTTCTATTGTATTTGTACCGTCTTAGTAGTCTTCTACGGTTTTTTATGTTCGTTGCAAGAAAAAATACTTTTGTTTTCTCTTTTTTCTGTGGGATTTTCTGCGACTCTACAAGATTCGCCCTCAATGGTAAACTTACATGAAAACAGAGGAGATTATTGTTTACATTAGTAATATAGTTTTTAAGTACTTCATCTTAGTGGTAACTCGAACCCCGATTATGGAGTGTCCCCATACGGATAGAGAAGACTTTAATGTAATCAATAAAGTAATAATTACGCCCTTCTTTAGCACATACAAACTAATATATTCAGTTCTCTGTGCCAAACCTTTTTTTTTTTTTTTCCTGTGTGACATACGGGTGAGCGTAATGTTATACCGAAATTCTGAAAACGAAACAGGATGGTTGTTGCCACGTTCTAAATACGTTTACAGATTTATATATTAGGTTCCAAGGATGTTGGGCACTTAACAAAATATCCACCTCTCTCTAAAACCCGTCACTTAAACGAATATTGTCCCAAGGCCTGCTTTTAGTGTTGGCCGAGTGCAGTGGTCGGAAACACGTGGACGCAGTATATAATTCAGGTAGGCGCGATTGAAGACGAAGATTCTGGAGTGCTGGAGGTTAGGGTGTGGCCACAGTCGTCAATGATGCAGTTGTTTCTGTTAGGACGGCTCGCCAGGTCCGGGGAAAGAGACGGCACACACGGTGACCTTGTGTGGTCCAGGAGTGAACGCCTTGCCGTATCCCGACATGACGCGACCTTCAACTTTGCTTTCTCCAGAGAAACTCTTGCAACTCTGTGGTAGTATTAAGGAGTCTGTACGCTTCAAAAAACTTTAGCATCAAGACTTTCGCAGTAGAACTTAAAAAACATTTACATCTTATTGTATTAAATAGAAGTGTACTCTTAAGAATACAAATAGAGCAGCATTGCGTAGCAACTCAACTGCGTAAGCATGGGTTTAAATAATCATATCGGGAAAACGTTTAATTCCTGTGGCAAAAAATTTGACATTTAAATTTTTTTTTTAATTGTGTGTACCCTATCAATCACAGGAATCTGAAATTTGAGCAGTCCATGGTACAAACCACTCTTAATCACCGCAACAAAAACTATTGTAAACTAAATCATGCAACAAATATCTTTGCAACGGTAACAGAAACTTATTTTTTTTTTTTTAAGATTCCCTACAAAAGGCAAACCCCTTTCAAGCGCATCCATCATGAGTAGAGATTATGGGGGTTATCGCGGGAAAACGCGAATGTATGCTTGTGTTTCAACATATGTTCAGCTTTATGACTGAGCAATTAAGAATCCCGCTATCGTTATATTTGGTGCCTGTTATTTGTCTGCGTATAGCTGCATTGTCAGTAGTTTATCACCCAATCATACATCACGCAAGAAACGACAGTGGTTTGAAAGGTATGTCAGCAGAAATAATTTTCGCGATATAACATCTATAATAATGAGGTATGTAGGAAGTAATGTAGTGCTGAACGTATCGTCAGATAAACGAGGTCAGTACACTATAAAACATTCACTCTCATATTTATGGAAAAGGACGGAACAAGACATGGCGTCTGACGAGGAAACACCTCAAAAATTGCGTAGAGTTATTTCGGAAAAACGTTGAACTCTGTCAGGACCATGAACTGAACCCAAGTGTTTCAGAATGCGAGCCCATTGTTTTAACACTAGGCCACCTCACTCGGTCATTACGCTTTACAAAGAATTTCTAAATCATCGAAATATTTTAGTACAAACTATCATTCTGTTAAGAATAAAATCAACAAAATTTAGACTACGTTTTGCGAGGAATGTGTACATTAACTAATTACGGAAGTAATGGCTTATCAATTTACGAAAATAATGGTTCATTTTAAAATATTGACATTATGTAGCAATCTTGCCGCTTAAAACAATTTTACACACGATTTGTACTTGCAATCTGCTTAATTTACATTTAATTTAACTCTTGTTATAAGTTTTGAATTTTATTTTATGAAACGATTAAGATAATTTAACAATGTTGAATTAAAAACCCGACTCTGAAACGGTTGAATATCATCACGGGCTTTATGTTATAGCCATTACAGAAGTAATAAGTATCAATTTAGCTGCACAAACTAAATTTATGCGCGAATAATTTTCGGATAACATCATTGCCGAACATTAATCAACGGCAAATAATATTTTTATTTTGAAAAAAAGTGTCGTGACTAGCCTTCCTTTTTAACAGTTACTCATTGCCTACGCTTCTTTTCTGCTGATGCAAACGTGGAAAAACAATTTCGTCCACTGCAAATGTCGTTAATTTCGAAACACTTGCACAGGTGTTTATAGCAAAGAAGAAATTTACAACGCTCAGGAAACTGAATTAATTCATTCATTCTTTAATTGCAGTTATTTACGATTGTTTTGCTGAAAAAAAAAAACATTTTTATTACCATTCACCTAGTGTTTGTTACAGTTTGAAATAAATTTAAAACAGCATTAATCTTGCGCGAGTGTATTTTATTGCTTGAAGAAGTACTTACATAATTTTTTTTGGTGTCATAAGTAAGCAAATTTTTTCCAGCAGCGGCAACTGTGTCAACTCTGAGAAATACAAATAATAGTTCTCAATGTGCGTGGAAATCAGCCATCAATGTAAAAGTAAATTAACAAAAAATATTAAAACAGGAAACGTACATCTGTTTAAAAAATAATATTTTAGTTTATTAGTTTTAAGCTTGACAAGTTAAATAAAACTTTGACTTAGCAAAGTAACTAAATACTAAATTTGTGTATAATTGGACCAGCAGTTCTTGAATTACATGGTATAAAAGCTATACATTTATATAGGGAAAGTTTCTTAACTAGGAGACGTACATTATTAACTATAGCATTGAAAAAACAATATCAAGTTAACTTAGGCCTACCACACACTGAAAGTGTACAGAATTTTATAAAATTTCATCAAATTTTTCTAAATATTTCTTGTGTGGTCAAGATATCTTCCAATAGTTACCATAACGATGACATGAACACGTTAGGAACAAAATACGTAAAGGTAAAGTCCCCTTACTAAGCACTACGTGTGTGCCAAGTTTGAGGGAATTATGAAAAGTTGATCTGATTTGAAAATGCTCGAAGAACCACTGTTTTTATAATATGAATACGACATTATCAAAATACTTTTAAGCAGCGTAAATATACTTAGTACTAAAAGTGTAGAGTTTGATGAAATTATGACAAACCATTCCACAGAAACCTCGTATAACTAATGCGCCAACCGGGTCCCCAAAGGAAGAATGGAGGACCTGTATGTGTATAAACGTGTGCAACGTTCTTTGGATGTGATTCGTATGAGCAGACATAACTTACGAACACTAAGCAGTTTTCAAATAATCTTGTAACGTCTAAAACCTGCACACCACTCAGCGGCATAGGAAGGCGGCCATCTTTAAGGACTTGTTCCTTAGCGTTGCAGTTATTTCGAAAATATTTTAATTATTGCTACCTAATACTCATATCAAAATTTTGATCCGTAGTTTTGACACTTATACGTCATAATTTCAAGCAAAATATTTTGTAGCAATGTACTGAACGGTTATTTAGATTTAGATTTAGATTAGTACAATGTTTTTTTTTTTTTGTCGTGAAAATGAGCCAAAACGAAGTAAAATGTTATTTGCTGACGGTTAGTACATTATATTTAAAATCACATCCAGAGTATTGCGCATCGTGTGACTGCACGTTGTCTCAAATATTTTCAAAGCTTTTGGTTAAAACGTATTTGAGTTATTGTCACCAGGCTGAAAAAAACTAAGGAACAAGCCCTTAATCACAGAATACTAGCGACCGCGGCGACCCAGAGGTGTCCGACCACTTGGCTCGGTGGTTAGCGCTCCTGGCCCCTGGGCTATGAGTCCTGGGTTCGGTTCCCAGCCGTGAAGGTGACGTTTAACGTCAGTTCTTTGGGTTCAGGACTGGGTGTTTATGTTTATCTTGACTGACTACAAAAATCATCGTATAGTTACAAATTAATCGGGGTCACCTGCATTTTCCAACTTGCATGGGGAGAATGCTTGGTGCAATGACGAGGCGATAGTCTTTCCATCGTACCAAACATTTTAATGAAACAAATTACAATGTAATAAAAAAATTTCATAGAGGTCGGACCACTCGCCTCACAAATAGGCGATCCGTGTTCGATTCCCGATTAGGTCAGTCTCCGGATTTTCGCGTGTGGGAAGCCTGCCGGACGGCGATGCTGGTCGACAGGTTTTCTCGGAGATCTCCCGTTTCTCCTGCCCCTCTCATTCATGCGCTTTTCCATCGCAGGGACTCATTTAATGTCATCCTTCAAGGTACACTGATCGCCTACGGGTTTAAACTCACTAAATTTGCATTCGGGTTGCAATACCCTGGCACCCTGGTATCCTCCTCGTACATTTATTATTTTTACAGTGTACTTCATTGGCACGCAGGGTTTCCGAAGTAGTTTATTATTATAATATAAGCGGAGACCCCATAACTTCATTTCTGAAATTACGGCATGATGTCAAACTAATACTTCTTTGTTTCTGTTTTTATCATCACGTTGAATAATAATGTTAGTATTTTTCTAAACATAGCAGCTTGAGAAAGTTATTTTTAACTACATTAAGAATTGTAAAAAAATATTTATAATAAGCATGCTGCATTTCTAAAAACACAGAAGCATAGTTTAAAATTATTTTAATTTATTAGGTTAATCTGGGATAATGTTTAGAAGTTTGACGAAAGACTAAACTTGCGTAACATCCAATGCTTTTAGCTGGAACATATCTAAGGCGGTTTAATTATCATATCACTCTGTATTTGTGCAAGTAGTTCGCATTAAAAAAAACTTGGATGCAATATTGTAATGGAGTTAGGTAACGTTGGCCGGTGTCCTGTATGATTTTACGCTGAGTTACATCACATTCTTTGGGAGCACTTGATTATAAAATACTGTTACTGTTTTGGTATACTTAAACCCAATGTTTTATGTACTTGAATCGACAAACACTGAAGTATTTACAAAAAATTTGCTGATTTGGTTTTGATAATATTTTTATCCTTTTAATATACCTATACATGTTGATACGAGAAAGTTAGGCTTTTGTCACGTAGAAGAGAGCACAAAATCTTATGGAATGTTCCAGAGGTGATTTGTATGCATTTAATGACTGCCAACTGAACGGCACAGGAACTCCGGTTCGCGGTTCTTTGTCTAGCACTTGTGAGAACACCGTGCGCAGAATCCAATTTGCTTGCGCCGCCTTGTACCGGAATCAGGGTGGATTAAGCGACGGACGCTCTGCAATTCTGCGCTAAAACTCGCCACGGCTCTCCGTTGTCACCGGCGGCGTTTCGTCGGATTTAATTAGATCTTGTTCCTTAGTGGTAATTGCGTGGGACTCCTAACTAAGTTTCTGGCCGCTTGACTTTGCCCAGGGCGGCCAAGCTTTGCAAGCGATGGCGGGAAGCTGAGTTGACGATTGGCGATTTGGAGAAGTGTTTCTTCACAGACTTTACCTTTACTCAACGGATGGAGAGTAGGACTTTCGTTTTTGCTCTTATTGTTAAGTTTGTCTTAAATTTCACCGCCTAACTAGAAGTCATATAAGCAATAGTATAGGAAATGAAATTTAAAAACTTGCACTCATCTTATAGGTAAAAAAAATATAAATATATGTATTTTATTGTTTATGTGAGATAAATTATGGTGCATTTTCCTAGAAGATACAATTAGTTCCCATCAAGGATCACAAACGATAGATAAAATGGCAGGCACTTGAAGTTTGCATGGATGCCTAATGATATGAATTTATGTAGATATTTAGTCATTGAGTGAGCGAAGATATATCGGTCAGCGCTAAGCATCTATGAATTAAGCGCTGCTGAGGGGTGACATGAGGTGAGTATGGAGCGGAATGAAAAAACGGAAGATTCCCGAGAAAACCCGCCGACCAGTGGAATCTTCCGGCACGATTCCCACGTGCGAAAATGCGGGGACCGACATCGCTGGGAATCAAACCCGGGACGTCTGGGGGGGGGGGGGCGAATGCTCGAGCTACTGCGCCTACCGTGGAACCTGTATATAATTTGGAGGTCCTCGGGTTTTATGTACAGTTACAAGTACACACATGTTCTCTTCGAAAACGGTTAAATTATAGCATTTTGGTCACTATCCTGATGTCTGCAAACATTGCCTACTACCGAGCTGCTTTCACACAGCGAGGTGACTAAGTGGTAGCTCAATGGACTCGTACTGTGGAGGGCTTAGGTCCGGTTCTCTTCTCAACAAACTTACATAATTCTGCATCGTCTCTGCTATTGACCTAGGCAAATGACGGAATGGTCCCTTAGTTCAGGCCAAGACGACTTCATCTGGTTCCGTCTTACATCCTCGCTGTCGGCGAGACGATAAGTTCTACTACATAACAATAGAAGCTGCAGCTGGCGCAGTGGTTAGAGTGCTTCCCTCACGCCAAAAAAGCCATGTTAGAATCCCGGCGAGGTCGATCTCTGATTTTTCTCATGCGAGAAACACGACGGACTTTGCCGTTGGTCACGAGGTTTTCTCAGTTAGCTTCTCTTTCACTGTCTTTCGCATTCCGTCGCTTCTTCATCGTAGGGTTCACCAATTCATGTCATCCTCCAGGACCTACGTGCGATCAGGTAGAAGCATATCTTCTGGGCGTGAGGCCCTGCACTGGGGTACTCTCTCCGTACGATATTTGTATATTATCGTTGAACTACTTTGTTGAACTACTAGGGGCCGCTCAGTCTTCTTCAACCCCAGTGCTGTAGACACGAGGAGGTATATCGGAATGTATCAACCACGCAACGGCCACCCCGAAATTCTGAGGAAACTGGTACCCTTTCCACTACAGTGCTGAATGAGATTCTGAAGTATAAGGCAATAATACCAAGCGAACCAAATCAATAATTATCATGTGTCTTTATGTCTATGTATGTTAAGATATGTATATAGTATATATTGCACCAAAGCTTCTCCTACCCCATCCCATAAATAAATCCTGGCCACGCCCTTGTTCTTCTTGCGACACTGACATCGTCCCTCACACTTGGTTTAGTCGGCGAGCGACACCGTAGTGTGACATTTTATTAAAGAGCGTGTTCCATATTTAGTGCCTCTAGATTCTGGACAAGAATATCTCCCTCCATCTACTATCACGTTCACTTTTCCCGGTATTCACACCTACGCCTCTGTTCGAGCGGTCGATGTTTACTTCGCCTAACCAGCGTGCCACCCACATCCGCCCACAGGTCAACGTCCAGTTGAGAGACTTTGCACTGAGGGACCACCGAGACTTTCCAACACTGCACATATCTAGAATGTTCTATAAGGTTTTCTGGTAATTGTCATTTCAGTACCTGTTTTTACATTATCGATTCTAGTATATCCGTGAGCGTACAACAACAGAAATGAAAAGGTCACACAATGTACGGATAGCATTAATGTACATAATTAAAGTAGTGTGCAGAGTAATCCTTAAAAAACACTTGTTTTGACGAAACACGGCATTAACTATCTGTACAGTTACAATACAGAAGAATATCCTACAAAGAAGTAGAGTTAACAGGGTCATGAGTTTATGTCTAGAAAAAAATACTAATGTGAAAGGGTTCTAGTCGTTGTATTTAACAATAACGTGGGATTTTTTAAATATAGACATTGCGTTACGTTAAACGACGAAAGTTGCGTTTAGTAAATAGTCTATTAAAAAAAATTCCTAGTTGCAACTAACATGAATACATGAAAAATACACAAAATATTACAGAGAACCGTACCTTTGATCATGCGAACTACTCGCGCTAAAACTTAATTATCAGTAACAGGACAAGCGAGCTAACTCATTGTTTGTTACGGCTTACTAGAACAACAGCCTTTACCTTTATCAGAAGAATACTTGATCCGTACAAAGTCGCAACTCTAGGCGAAGAACATTCCTACCAATTAACTTGCACGTCTTATTTAGCACTTATTTTTCTTTTGTGAATATACAGAGTTATCGAAAAAGTGAATAGCCTACTAATCTCATGTAACTTTTTTTCACGGATAACAAGGCGCGGACAGACACTTGGTTACAGAGTATAATATGGTTTGGCAAGTTAAACGGCCTTTATGTCTCGTCGATAGCGTGGTCATTAGTAGAGACGGTTAAACACAACTTGGTGGGGAGTCAGATATGGTCTATGTAAAGTAACCAACCCAGTACTCGCCTGGAGCGATTACGGGAAACCATGGAAAAAGAAATCAGGATGTCCGCAGCTGGGGATTGAACCTGGGTCCTTCCGAACGCGAATTCAACGAGTTACCGTTGCACCACTTGTCCGGAACAAGTTAGTGTGGAATATTATCTTCCTGAAAATATTTATTTTTTTTTTTAATTTCAACATTAAATTCGGGATGAAAACTCTTTTCTCAGCTTCCTCCTTATGAAACCATCAAGGAGATATACAAGAGTGATAGTAACTAATATATAAAACTCGTGTGCTGAAATAGGTGGCACAACGGCAACCCATTGGTTACAAGTTTGAGAGTATTCGGGTTTGATTCCCGGCTCCGGCTATTCTGTTTTCGGTTTTCTATTGTTTCCCGAAATCGCTCCAGGAGAATACTGCAATGTTTTCTGAATAAAGGCCATGGCCAATTCTTATCCCATCTATTGTCGTGTCAAATTGCGTGTTGCTGATCTCACTTTCGACGGGGCGTATAGCCCACCTTGCTAACCTTACTTAGTCAAGTAATATTGGAATAGCTTGAGCGCAGTAGTGAACAATCTGCTGGTACTGAATATGTATATGTCATGGGATTGTTACTAGTCTTTTCGGCACAACGGCGCCACGAGATACTAGGACAATTACAGACTTTGTGCCGAGACAGGAAACTGGTTCGGAGAATACCGAGAAAATTTCAAATCAGCTTTTTGTAGTACCCTTTATACTCTGTGGTTAGGAAGGTCATGTGTCCTATAACGATGCTTGACACCGCTTATTTATGTGAAGTGCCTCAGTATCACTCGTGATAGAAATAAGAAAAGTGTTCCTAAAATGCCGGTTGCGTTCTAAATCGCGTGCCGCTGAGAACCGTGGGAGATGTTGATATGCTAATTCTTTGAAACCTGCGTTATGGATCCTTTACAGTTAAGTGAGCACTTTTTAAGCCCTGGTTTCCATTTTCCTTCCTGTTAACTTGTATTTCTCTACATCTAGTTTGTATTTATACAAATATGGCAGTGAAAGTTCCTAACATATTAGAAAATTTACCGTACACGTATGTTGACGTTTTAGTTCACAGTAGGAAAAAAAAAAATATTGTTAACACACACACGCAGCAAGTTGAACACCGAGAATTTAAAACATTGCGAAAGTATTTTGTTTATACAAAAAACACTTATCTTTAAACCAGGGTTTCGATGAACTACAGTTTTTGGTAGAGTTTTATTGAAGTAGTTCAGTATGTACTACTATGCATCATAATTCCAGAGATCTCATCAACGCCTTGTACAGGCCCGGTACACATTCTGTAAGAAAATTGGAAACGTATGATTCTTCCCACACAATGGTCAAACAATTTGACTTTTAGACAATGTGTCACTGAAATGTGCTTATTTTTATTCTTCAAGCCCCCATAACATTTGCAAATTTATATAAATCATGAGGAGTAAAAATAACAGTACGTTTGGCACTACTGAAAAGCCTACTGCGTGTAATTTCTAAAACAGAAGTAGTGCAATTTTTTCCATTTTCTTGGCGCTAAGTTATAGAATGTGACAACTGAGGAAAACATGTTTCAAGATAATTTTGTAAGAGGCAAACTCACGTAAGCCCTGTAATAAAGGACAATCACTGTAACTAGATAACGATATAGGAAATGGCAATGGCCATTGAAGGAGTTAGTAGCGAACTCTCGCGGATACATCACAAAGCGTTACAATAAAAAAAATTGATTCTGAAATTTTTGTACAAAATTCTTTCTCGTAAATTTGAAGCAAATGACAGTATTATGTAAGCCAATACAACATAAATACTGCCAAAAAATGCATGTTGTTTTCTTATGTATAAGCGAAAATGAAGTTATTTTGAAATATTTAAAATTACGACGACACAATCCAATGGCCGGTTGCTATTGGATGTTGAACGCACTACTTATACACAGAGTTGAGATAAAATAGTTAATGTTTGATACCGCCTGTATGTTAGGTATGTTTTAACATTTATATTTAAGGCTTCTACTCTAGGCATTTGAGTTGTTCACTCTTAATTACATAAAATTTTTTTAAAACAAACTATACTTACATAATAATGTAAAAAGCGTTTTGTATTTGCACTTACGAATAAATAAAGGTCAGACAGTCAGCTATATTTGACCGTTTTCCGACCTATGTTCATGTATTTTGTGTGCTCAGCGATCGAGGAATGTTTCCCCACAGTAGTGACGTGCAATTTTGCAACATCTAACATACACGGATGTTAACCGACCATAACACAACAAATGCACACTATCAGTTCCGTGCAGCACGTTTCGTATTCGAGTCACATTACGTACTTCCGCCACAAATGTTAATATTGCAATGGCTTCTGAGCATACAACTGAAATACAAATTTATTATGTCAACTTGAAGCATGACATCATGACAACATTTCAAGAACACCTTCGGATCACACGTGTATTCATAAAATTTGCTGTCAAAATTTCCAATTAATGCGAGAAATAATTAATTCCATAGAAAAAAGAAAACAAAGCAAACTGATATACATTAAAAATATTATAAAAACTGACTGAATTGCTCTGCGATTGCTTTTCTCTGTTTTTGTGTGTGTTTTAATGTCTGTTTTCGTTCTTTTTTATATTTTGTCATTCAAAACAAGTTTTATCAGCAAAACAAGAGCAGTGGCGTATGTCCACAAACCAACAAATTATAACTGTAAAATCACATTACGACAAACATTTAAAAATGTCAATATTTTTAATGTCCGTTAAGTACATAAATAACAGACAGTATAAATTTAAAAAAAACGACGAACAAAAACGAAAACAAATTATGTAAATTACTTTCAAACATAAGGAAGTACACTTTTAATTAACTGATTACACGTAGAAGGATTTGTAATTACTAGCCAAAAAAATTTGTTGTATTAGCGGATTAATGTTATAAACCAGAGAGACGGAGTGATATAAGATGATAGACACAAACATATCATATTTTTAATTATACATTTTACATAAACAGTGAGAGCTGCCGTTAACAGTATGGCACAAACATTTTAATATATTGCTGGAAGAAAGTTTTTTTTAGAAACTTCTGAAATATATTTTAGCTATACAATTTTTTCATCAAATAATATCAATTTAGTTACACATTTTTTTACCAAACTATATCTTTCAATTTTCAGAAATGCTACATTCCAGACATTAAATGAAAATATTTTTTTTTTCGGTTGCACTCTCTCTTAGAGTAGAAGCTATGCGCTGTAAATAAAAAACACATTTTATGGCTTTGTTGTGGGCTTGTTCGTATTTTTATTGTCATATAACAGAGTAGCCGTTAAACTCTAGTCATTTTACGAGCTTTTTCCAGCAAATGAGTATTGAAACGTGGGTGGTAAACTTTATTTTCGCGCAGTACATAAAGGTTGCCAACTAGAAAACGTTTTCACGGTAGACTTATATTAAACAAGCAATGACAAAAAGAATGTTTTCACCACATCCATCGAGATTTTCTGATTTCCAGAGTTGTACGGATATTTCGCGTAGTTTATATGTAATTATGTATCCTTGTTCTTGAAAACTCTTGCTAAATGTAATGTTAATAAAAACCTTGTACAAAAGTATACTTATACGCCAGTTTAAATCATCCATATCAACGCATATCTCGACCATCTGCGTCACGTTTCTTCTAACTTCCTGTTTTGAATACGTTTGAGAAACTAATTGTTTACTGTATTCGAACACTTTACTTTAACTTTGAGTAATACTTTCTCCTACATTAAAAAATTAATACAAATTCGTTTTGCGTTCGCAATTACCTAAATATTCACTTTATGGACATCAGTATCTACTTGCCACAATACACAAGTTCTTAACTGTGCAGTAGCACTGCCATAATTTACCGTAGATAAGTAGCCTATATAATCCACCGAATATTCGCCAGCCTTCTGCAGTTGCTTGTCTTCTCCGAATTCACAATTGTTTTCCAAATTCGCGGCCACCGACATCGCTTGCCCGTCCGCTTACGCATTCGTTGATCACAAATTCGTGTTCCAAATCTCGGTACTCCATGGAACATAATTCAGTTCTTTAAGAATAAATTTAAAATTGTATACGGAAGAAAATTAATTGCAGCTGCGAAATATTTTGTTAGTATTCGAACAGCCAAATATTTTTGTGTTCACCACAAAAACGTTTTGTTTTCCCTGCTTAAATATTGTGGTCACCAGAAAAATCATGTGTTTACTATAAAATAATTAGATTGTCTGCTTACTAGCAACATTTATATGTTTGGATGTAGGTTCTTGAAGAGTATTTTCGAAAATGATACAAGAACAGCATCCCTGGACAATGTTTTCTATAACATTTCTGAGCAATAATTTTCATAGGTAACATGCTTCTGAAGAACAATCTCTGACAGCAAAGTCTTGTAGCTTTAATTGCGGCTCAACAGATTACTGTAGGCTTATAATAGAAGCATCATTACGGGTAAATGTATTTACACAAAATCATTACCAAAACTCTTGTTAAAAAATTGCATGCCTCCCTTAACCGTAACTAATTTGTATATTTTCTCATATATTGCGTACGTATACACAACATTCATATGTACATATACACATATAATATAAATATATATTCAGTATATAAAAATATATACAGCATGTAAAACATATATAGTACATAAAACATATATAGTGCATAAACATATATACGTTGTATAAAACATATATACGGTATATAAAACATATATACGGTATATAAAACATATATACGACATGTAAAACATATATATATATATATAGTTAGGGGCCGGAAAATTTCGCGTATTCAGTGACCCGTATGCTAGAATCTATTGTCCTATTCATATTCAAGTCCCGCCTATTCGTTTATTGTCCGTTGTTCCACTGAGTAACTGTTTATGGACAAATGGTCGGGGCTTGAGTATGCATATATATATCACATACAGTACAAATACCCACTACTAATATATAATATACTAGCAGTTCCCCGCGGCTTTGCTCGCGAGTATTATTCGTAACTGATAATATTTACTTTAATTGAAAAACCTCTTTGTACACAAGATTGGTACTTTAGTCATCAAGTGTTAGAATGTCCAAGCGGCTAGTTGAACTAATTCTGCAGAAGGATAAGTAGCTATAACTGTCCATGCGAAAAGCAGTCTTAAGTTTGTCCCTGCCACTAACAGCGACTTCCCCTGGGCCTTATTTATAAAACTGCCAATTTGACGTTCTATGGTAGTTACAGACATCTAAGGTAAGAGGTTAATCGGATGAGAAACATCTGTTTACCCTGTGCACAACCATTGGTGACGGTGCCCTCAATTATATATTGTCAAAATATTCACTTTAACTTTATTGACATTACCAAGTTTCAGAGAGTTAAGGTTTCACGGAAACGTATTGGTGCCCCAAACCTGAGATTAGTGAGATGATATATCGTCGGTTTACTGCCAAAAGTGACAATGTCAAAATGAGATAAAATTATAAAAATGCTAGGAATATGTATATGTTGTTCACGAACAATTGCCCAAGTTTAAAAAGTCTATTCGTCGTTTCGTACTGTTGTGTCACAGTATAGTAACATACCAC
>PNEQ01118676.1:0-18853 GCA_003012365.1 Medauroidea extradentata
GTTTAACGTAACGTTTCAAGTCTGTTCATACAACATCATGGGAATCCATGCCATCGCACACAACTACCAGGTAACCTCCATTAAACTATAGTTATGCACTAGGCGAAAGTATGTCCATGGAAATTTCCACTCGGGAAAAATACTGCGTCGTAACCAGAAACGTTAACTGCCGCTGATGTCAAGTTGACACCGTCACAACACTATTACGTTACGTTTTTATCTCATTTATTCCCTTGGTATCCTACTGCTTCCATCACTGCCTCTAAGGAAGTTATTAATTCTTCATATTTCGCGTGTCAAACCCCAGAGATCACGGCTTGCATATTAAATTGTTTTGTTGTTAAGAATTCCATGAAAAGAAAATATACAATTTCAGCTCTAATCACGCTTTCATAACTCGGCCACAGATATCAACTTGATGGGAAACTATAACTTGACTTCCATCTGACAGTTTTAGGACAGAAATGGTCGGGATCCATGATAATGACAAGAAGCTATGATATGCTCTAAACCTCAGGACAAACCTACATAAACACTCTTAATGCACAAGGCACATACGATCATCCTCCCTCCTCTTCCGTGTATAATGTTCGTGACGTCACATTAATTATAATATAGCCAAGCTGTACTATTGTAGACATACGTCGTTGCGATGTCTGTCGTCCCATAAACCTTAGAATGAGACTAGACAGATTTCTAGGACGAAATATATCGCAATGGCATATGTCCACAATAGCACAGTTTAACATTCTGCCCCATTGCAAGCAACATTCAAAGACTTTACAATATATCCCTTCATATAAAGACCACGCAGAGGTTTCCTATAGACTAGCCAAATGGTTACTGAACAAGTCGATGCTCGCTCTTCAATTGTCTACGTTCTATTTCCCTAGATCCATTGCAGGATGAACTAAGACTGCAAAATAAAATGTCATTTTGTGTGTGTTAACTTTCCCCTCCCCAAAAAATATCCAGTTATTTGTACAGTTTACTTCCGTTTTGAAATCATCACGGTTCATTTAAACTTATGTTCGTACTGTTCACTTTAAGCTAGTATTCATGCTGTAAACCATACTTGCATTGATACTTAATGTTTTCTAGTCCACAGCAGACTGTTATTTTACCATTTTTACCTACAACTTTCTTCTATCTCTCGGTGAAGCACTTCGAGCGCAGCCAACCTCGCATGCCTTTTTTTGCACAACTGATTTCACAAACTATAGGTGCTGATTTTGGACGGAAACATCTATAGCATCCAAAAGTGCCTCATTTCTTACAGTTACAAATTGAACGTTTGAGAGAGGCTGGGTGGCCCACCTATATTGTTCTACACTAAGGGCATTACGTTAATGTATCTATACTGCTGTCATACCTAGTACAACGAAGTTGGAAGTAAGAAAAACCAAACATTTTTGTGAAAAGGTTCCAGCTCACTTAGCACACACCAGCAGAAGTTGGCAGATGTGCTTAGCTCATAATATATGTTTTAAATGCTTAGCTTATTCGAGGGCGTAGCATTTTGTTATGTACACTGCAAGCGTAGAACCTTATTAGACTGTCTGATAAACTCTTGAATGATAGAACAATACTGAAACAGCTGTAAGGAGACTGAAGAAGTAATAGTCTAGTATTGCTGCAGGCACCACAAGAACCTGAGTCGTGGCCTGGAGAGCGAGATGCGACCAAATATGGAGATATGTGTACCCAGACGAGAGGTGGCTCCGAGGACTGCTTGTTTCTCAACGTCTACACGCCAAAGGTAAGTCATCTGGCAACGTATTTTCTCTTGCTATCAAAGTGTTTTAATTACTGAGCCAATTGGCACATTAACATAGTACTTTTTAGCAGGATACGTAAAGGAGAAGTTTATCTAGGCCATGCTGAAAAAATACCATAACACTCAAAATATGACTACACAATCCTTCTGTTTACTTTGGATTATTTGGTGAGACGTCAGATTTTGTCACAAGAAATTCAAGTTGCCACGGCCTTATTACATGAATACGCTAGTTAGGTTTCTTCACCATGGCAAGTTTTGATAGTAATAAATGTAGCAAACTTTTCTAAAGGTTGAAAATGAGTCACGCAATTTATGACAGCAAGTGGGGCTGCTACAAATAAAAAAATAATATATAAGATACAAAAATAATGGCGTCCAGTGAATAAACTGTGCCAACCTATTTTGCTCGCACTAACTACTATCTGACATACTGAACGCTACACTATAGATTACCTACTTCTAGAGTTTAGGTTATTTTGTAAAGGAATGTGCAGGTGACACAAAATGAGGCAGAAAGGCAATGCTACGTGGTTCACGTTAAATTGAGCGCTTTTGAAGGCCACACTTTCTACAAAGAATTGTATTTTCTGACCGTAAACTACAGATTTTGAGAATGGTTCTTCACTGTCAGTGTTACTTATATGTAGCTTTTTTGTCTGTACGTAATAAAATGTAGATGGAAACTACAAAAATTAACTGAAAGTAAGAAAGTAACTAAGGTTTAAAATTTTTTTCGCTTTTCCCCGACCCACTTATACCTTGCTGCAGAAACGCCATCCTCACGTGTGTATATATATATATATATATATATATAATGTGTGTGTGAGTGTGTGTGTATAAAGTATATAATATATATATGCGGAATGTATATTATATTATATATATACAGAGAGAGAGAGAGAGAGAGAGAGAGAGAGAGAGAGAGAGAGAGAGAGAGGCACACATAACACACACAATGGTTAAATGGTCTTTAGAAAATCTGACAGTTTAGATCCATAAATGTATCTTATTAGAAGAATCTCCACCTAATAGACCAGTGTATAAAAACTCAACATATCTGTAACTAAATTTGTATATCCGCTAGTATTAGTAGAAATGTAAGTTATACATTCTGAAAAAATAAGTCGTTAATATTTTGTTAGACTGTTAATTCGCATCCTAAAATGTTACAGCAACTTTCATCAGGAAGCGTATAACACAAAAATAATTGTAACAGTGTCTGTATAAACTTGGGCTGTGTAAATTCTGTATGTTGAGTGAACAGTGCAATGAAATATATTTGTTATTCAGCTGCCCACAAACGAAACCAACGCCTCCTTGCTGCCAGTCATTTTTAACATACACGGTGGGGCGTTTGTTGGTCGTTCTGGGAACCTTAACCCACAGCAGATTATGAACTACGGAGTT
Source organism: Medauroidea extradentata (assembly GCA_003012365.1). Classification (NCBI taxonomy): domain Eukaryota; kingdom Metazoa; phylum Arthropoda; class Insecta; order Phasmatodea; family Phasmatidae; genus Medauroidea; species Medauroidea extradentata. The sequence continues at coordinate 3,188 of PNEQ01118676.1, forward strand.
GTTGTGGTGTCAACAAATTATCGCCTCGGCGTATTTGGTAAGTCTTCTGGAATATTTTGGAATATTTCCGCAAAACTAAGAGATTAGTATCATTCAGATTTCGTAAACACGTCAAATGTCACGTATCTGTCATTGCCATAAATGGCATACGTTGCAGTTATTCAGCAGTGCGTATACAATGGACTGTACATATATCTATGTTTTACAAGCAGAACAGCACAATACCTCAATACCAACATATATTAAAGAAGGGGTAGTGGGAAACGAAAGTACCCTTCTTGTTTCACTGCAGCTCAACATTGGTAGAATAACAAGACCAAGAAATTGGCATGCCGACTTACTTGAATCAAAATTAACGAAATTATTAATTTAAATTATTTCTGCACTTCGAGTGTGCACTAGTAGTATTTAGCCAAAGTCAAAACCTGTTTTCCGTAGATCCAGTACCTCTACAAACGTATTTTCAACGGATGTTAAAAGTTCACCGTGTTTCAGCCAACTATCAACTTGCCGAATTGCAGGAGGCTCACTTAGGCCAAAATCACGCAGCAATTTTAAGGAAAATGTACAATTATATTTACAAATGCACATAAGAAGCGAAACTTGACGGCTAAGAAATACGTTATGTCCCGTTATCAGATAAAAGAACAGTGTAAAACACCTAATCAAGCAAACAAACGTGACGTGACAAACAAGACTTAATTATTCTTTGTTATAAATGTTTACGATGACTGCAATAATTTGCCAAGTTTTGAGCGAGTCTCGATTAAATTCGGATACTCTTTCTTTTTTCTACAGCTTTGCTATTTCCTTCACGATTTCCCGTAGCAATGTCACATACATTTTGCACATCAGGTTTTATTATTATTGGCTCGCTTGAGATGAAGGACATCCTAATTTTAAATAAAAGAGTTGATATACATTCTTCGTTTACTATCCGCCAAAATGCACACACAATAACCTTAACAGTTCTCTAATATAAAAAATCACGTCATCAACAACAGTGTTATTCACACAATGACCACTTCACCATGAAAGAAACAATAGTCAGATCTGACAATTACTCGCAGTAAATATTGAACCTGAATCAAATAACAGTTTACTCTAAAAGTTGACTCAACTATCAAGATATCAGTCTTCTATAAATCATCAACTTACAACCTTGTTGGTACTAGATGGGGCTGGGAGCATCCCGAGTGTACCACTAACTTATCCGCTGTTCTGGTCGCTGGCACCAGGTATACAGTCCCCTTAATACGTGTCTCGTCACTGTTGTAGTCGACACGCCACCTCAAGTGTTTGTCTCCGCGACTCCTCGCCTCTCTGCAATACGGAGACTGCCGTCAGCATGACGACGGCCGCGCTGGCCATCCCTGCATCACCGGCGTCGACACACACCTCACTCAAGAAAGGTTTGGAACTCTGCGTTTCCGCAGTCCGGCGTCTTAACACACCAGCTTATTGCCGACAATTAGTGGCGATGGATGATGACCGGTAGTCTAAATAAATACATGAATTCATGCATGCATGTGCAGAGAGTCACGTAAACAATGACTGCAGTTGAGATCACTACTCCTGGCTAGGCTTCTGTGTTTACCTTGAGAATTCCAACATATTTCAGAAGTGTTGTTGCTTCATGCTGCACTCGGGAAAATTCCATGCTGTATTTGCGGCTTCGACACTGGACTGTCCATCTAGCATTGCAATATGTTTCCAGCCAGGCTAACTTAGCAACGGTATCACCCTACAAATTTCCAGACTTAACAACGATCTTAATAGTCTAGGAAGTATACAAGGAAAAATCAAATAATACTGCACTTTTGAGTCACAAGTAGCCGCTTGGCACAGTTATCAATGACCCCTTAAGGAACAAATATGTAAGTGGAACCACCAAAATTTTTCCTTAAAATTTAAATGTGCCAGCTATTTTTTTGGACTGAATAAATGTCAAGGATATGCTATTTCCAATACATCAGTACATATATACATATACATATACATATATATATATAAATATATATATATATAAATATATATATATAATATATATACACACATGTTGCAATTATGACATTTTTTAACCAAGATTGAATACAGAATACAAAAATTGAGGTTGGATACCGACAAAGCTTCCTTAAAAGCACTTAACGGCTTTCTGCTACGAAAAACTCGTAATTCCTTAACTGTACTCCATCCAACTCTTACACATTACATTAACAGTAATTACCTACAAATAAAATATTTTTCCCGTTTCAATGTTACCGCACAAGCTCAAGTCTAATTAGCGAGTTGGCTATTTTCGCTGCTCACCCAAACTAAATACTATTCAAACGACATTAATTAAATAGTCAAGGTGTAATAGCTACAGAAGACAACATTTTTTAATTTATGTAAATTTTTTTAATGCAGATGTTCAAATATTTACAAATTTAAGGTTCATTCAAGAATATTTATAAACAAACATATGTTACGTGAAATTACAAAGGTGTCATTCTGTAGCTTAATGCATTTACTTTCTTTCTGAATTATTTTATTCGTATCGTTTGGATAGTTGTTACTATCGATAAGTAGCGAAAATAGTCAAATACATACTCTGACATGGAATTGTAAAATATTTTACTGTGGAAAATGACTATGAATGTAAAATGTTGGTAAGTGTTTGGCACAATTGTAAAATTACGAAAATGTCGGTGCACAGCATCCAAAAGAGGTCGCCGAATCCTCACTCCTTCAGTAAATGTTTACTGATGACAAAACCATTAGCATCCATTACCCACAAAGTGGCTGAAATATAAACGCGACAAACTTTGTACACACATATATTGTTGTTCTAAGTAACCTGGCTAGACTTTTATGTATCTCAAATACGCCATTTTCGTATTTTCAAATTGACAGCCATTTTAATAGTTTTTTTTTTTTTTTTTTTTTTTTTTTTTAAATCAAGCTGGATATCTAAGGAACCGAATTTTAGAATTTCATCAAACTTCGTACATCTATACTGTATACAAAACTCACTTGCCTTTTTGTATTTGGTTTATCTTGCGTTTGTGTTTTCAAAATTACGTTCATATTTATGTTTATAGCATAGTTTATCATCAAATTTGGCACACATTTACTAAACACAATGTTGGTTTGACTGTTGTACACTTTGTTCATTTTGGGTTCATATTTTGAAAATTGCCGCCATTTTTATATTTTTAATACAGTATAACATATCTTAGGAAATATTTTTTAATAATTTCGCTAAACGTTGTACACATACTGCACATAAAGCTTTAGCTGACATTTTCGTTACATATTTCGTTTATCCTGTGTTCGTACTTTCAAAATGGCGGCCATTTACATATTGTTGGCATAGTATTAATTATCATAGGAAATATTTTTCAGAATTTCACCAATATTGGTACACATATACTTCATACAAAGCTGACTTGTCTTTTTTGTGTTTCGTTCATTTAATGTGCACATTTTAATAATGATGACCAATTCATTATTTTAGCATATAATATTTAGGGAAATATTTCGCCGAAGTTCGTTAATCTTGTGAACATATTTTAGCAATGTCGGCCATTTTTTAATTTCGAATATTTTAGCACATTTGAGGAAATAGTTTTCCGAAGTAGGTATATTAATATTGGCATGCTTGATCTACTTTGTTACTTGACTGGACAGTTATATACTTTGAAAACGGTGGCCATTTTTGTAACACGATAGAATTATATCTTAGAAAAATATTTCTCCATTTTAATCAATCTGGGTACGTGTATATTACTTAGTTAGCTGACTTATCTTTTGTGAATGTTGTTTATCAAAAAAATGTTCCTAGATGAACATAAATTATTTTAACTTTCATGATTAATTTATTATAAGTATATAAGTATTATAAGTTATGCTGGTAACTTTTTGTTGGTTCTGAGATAGACTTACATGTCCCGTATAACTTTTGAACCTATGCTTTGTGTGTGTAACTTTACTGTTTGAATAGTTCGAATTTATAATTTGAGGATGTTTTAACAAGGTTTGGCATGGACTGGCAAGGATTAACCCATGGGTCAGTTAACTGTCTCCTTAAATTACTATTGCAGTGTTGTGTGTAAGAAGATGTTATAAAATGAGATAATGCAAGATAACATTTCAAAATATCAAACTTTAATAGTAGTCGGTCAGCCCTTGAAATGATATCTTGTATTCATGTCGTGTTGTCTTCCGAAATGGGAGACCAACAATAACTCTAGCGCATTGAATGTTAAATTATGAACAATGACACATTACATGTAGTTTGAATCGGTCTGATGGTTCCCTAGATGTCACATAATGCCAAAATATTCCTCCATATTGATAATTAGCACGGTCTATGAAGGTAGAGGTCTTGACACTGAGGAATAAAATGTGACTCCCTTCTTGTCGCCGAGCGCTAGTAGTAATTTGGTGGAACATTTGACTTGTTTTTGTATTTTGCTCAGCTTAAAATGTGAAGTTGTTACCGGAATTGCGAGTATTATATGAAAGAAAAAAATGGGAACGCAAATTTGTATTGGAACACATTTTTTTTACAACAGTAAAATTTAGTTTTTAAATATTTTAAATGTAGATTCACATTGCAACGATTCTAAAATTTTGTAGGGCACGAAATTATAGTTTTTGTGCGAATGTGTTCACTAAAATAATAATACACAATATATTTCTTCAGACTACTTTTATAAACAGTTCCACAAATGCCAGTGCATTTATGGGCATGGAACATATATATACTACATCAGCTTACCTTATTAACATTATTTTATGTAAATAATTGCAAAAATGTTAAAACGCGAGATGTAAACAAGACAAATCTTCCACCAAATTACTACTAGCGCTCGGCGACATGAAGGGGTCACTTTCTCTTGCTGGAGAGCATACGCAGTGTCAAGACCTCTACCTCTTAGACCGTGATAATCAGCCATATACACTAATAAAATATATAAATGAAAGTTAGGTGATCTTTGGAAGTTTACAGAGTTTAATTAAATTCGGTCAACAAATAAAAAAAACAATTTATATGGGACAATCATAAGACAATTAGCCGGGAGAACGATCTCACCAAGAATATTAATTTTTCTTGGAACGCACGCTTAAAATTAATTTTAAGAATAATATTTATTTTGCGGTTTCCTCAGCTTTTTATTGTTTCGCTATTGTCATCATTATTAGACTGTAATTATTTATGTATAACTTCTAAGTGTAGAAGAGTTGCTGATATCAGCAACAGAAACTACACTTACTTGAGTGTATTGTGCTGGCAGGGTTCCTGAGTATGAACGGGACAGACGCGACTGGGAACGCAGGGCTGAAGGATCAGATGTTTGCCTTGAAGTGGACTCAGAAGAACATAGCCAAGTTCGGTGGAAACCCTAACAACGTCACCATCATGGGGACAAGCGCAGGAGCCGCCAGTGTCCACTATCATCTCCTGTCGCCACTTTCTAAAGGTACGACACTTCACCAGCTAAATATTTATATAAAAAAACTACTCTTTACTGTAATTGCTGAGTCGTGACTGTGGAGTTTTATTTAATGATCCAGCTAGTTAAAACTGCGGTAAAAATTAAGATTAGCTACTCATTTCATAGCGCCCAAAACTAATTAATTTACACGCATAGTATATTATTAAAAATGTCTCTACTGTAGTTACAATTAGTTGTACGTAAAGCGAATTTTGCTTTCTTTGCTTCGAAAGTTTTCTGTTTTTTTTGGTTAGGTTAGAAAAATTTTAGACTATAAGTTATTAGGCAAGGTTACCTGAATTTTCCCGCTTTACATTAGGTAATGCAAGGTTATGTTATGTTAAGTTACGTAACCCAATTAAAATCGGAAAACATCAGGTAACCTATCCTCACCTGACATATTCTAACCTAAAATCTAACCTAACGAAAATCTGAAAACTTCAAAGTACGTAAAGCACAATTTCCTCTACGTTCGACTTCTTGTAATCTAAGTAGAAAAATTTATTCATTTAGGCCGTTTAGGGTAACATTTCAGTCCGGATGTAAGCTGTGGATTGAGGAGTCCAGATTGAGATTTTACTATAAACACTTTGTTGTGGACTGAACTAGACGTAAAGCGAGATAATCCACTTCACTTGTTGAGGTGGACTGGAGTGAAGAATCTGGATTGAGATTTTACTCTAAAGATAGACTGAACTGAAAATAAATGTGCAAGACAAAGTTGCCGCCATGTTGTGTTATTAGGAGTTATGGTTAAGTTAAATAAGCGCAGAGAATACATAATTTAACAGAAATCGTTAAAAGCAGGTATTTGTAAAGCTAAACGGCTTTCATGAAGCAAGCGGAACAAAACAAGTGGTGTATCTCAACAAGAAAAGCCTTATTTGCAGCAACTTTTATTTTTCGTTTGTTATCTCTTCTCCGCTTCGTATTGTCGTCGATAGATAGCATTATTACGTTTTCAGTCCAAGTTGACTTAAACTTGGCTCTTGTTTACAGTTCTATCTGGATTGTAACATTTACCGTAAACATAGTTCGTCAATCTATGTTCGCTAAACATTCACTCCGAGTTGACTCCTCTGCAGGTTCAATCTGGATTGAAGTATTACCCTAAACGTGTTAATTGACAAGTTATAGCTGTTAAATTAACAGTTTAGACGCTAAGTAGCTAATCTTAACATTTACCACTATTGCTTCATTACTGATTAATGTTACGCAATTTATACAACTAGGAAGATTTGGTTTTTGCGCAGAAGCCTCTGATGTCACAATTCAACTTGCCCAAAAAGGGTTTAGTTTTCTCAACTATTAAAAAGTTGTAAAATATATATATACTTTTTTCTTACTTGTTAGTGATTTGTTAGCAGTTTCAATAAGAGAGATGGCTTCTGTAAGTTAACAAAATACTCTGAACAATAAAGGATTGGTTTTATTAGCTATACGATTATGCTTGAAATAACCGGCGTACAGAAAATATGTGACCGAATTTATGTTTTATCAGAGGTTTTCGTAGGTTCATAATTTTTATTGCCTATGTATCTGTCTTGCGAATCAGTAATTATAACTGGCTTACAACATGAAGGTGAAAAACAAGTATTGTTATGTTACTTGTTATTTACGATTACAAATTTCAGAATTTTTAATTTGAAAGTATATAATCTGTTCAATAAAACTAGAGTCCACTGATAAGTTCATGTACCGATAGTACAATTTTGTAATTACTCATGTATTTTTAGTCACATAACATAAGTATCTACCCCGAATAAAAAGAGCGGAATTATCTGTCAATAATATTCTTGATACTTATTTAACTTTAAATCCTGAAATATTCATCTAAGGTCAAATCTTGATTTGAATCTTTTTAGTTTATTTTCTTGTGTAAAAGATTCTCTCAAAAGCCATTCGTTATTTGTTGAAGATGCATAGGACAGATGGGTTGATTGTTATACAGAATGAATGTTAATACTCTGGAATATCATTTTTGCGCTGATTTAAACTCCTGTTAGTAGTAGGAAGCTCTGCTTTAAGGAATGACAAATTCTCAATTCGTATAGTTCGCGAATAGTTTCCGCGTGTCTTGCCCACTATACAGCACATAATTAATTTATTTTTAGTCTCCAGTAAGCACGATTTATTGGACCAAATTCAGTCTGGTTTCAGGTGCCAACACAGCGCTGCAACTGCTGTAATAAATACCACTGACGACATACGTCACACCATGGACGAGTGACAAATTACAGTTTTAGCTTTGTTCGACTCCAGCGAAAATATTTCTTCCGTTGATCATCGCCCTATAGCTGAGCTGTAGTTGATAATGAGTGTTTCATGATTGCGCTTAAAAACTTCAACATTCCGCAATGTTTGCTTTTACATCCGAAGTTCTCTACTACAACACAAGCATGAAATATCACTCTTAACAACACTAGTGTTACTAACGCTTAAATTTTTCCCTTACAAATTTGTTCATAAGAGGTTAGAACATGTAGCAGAACTAACATTAACCAATCAAATGATATATCAAATAGCACAACAGGCAGTTTAGCCTTATAAGTGACTCAATAACATGAACATTGTAAATACCATAATTTATGTTAGGATAGTAGTAGTAAGTCAGTTAAAATTGCGTTGTAATCAGGGTTATTTGTTTTACGAGACTTAATTACAAAATGTTTGTCTGTCGTTCATATTTAATATAGATTTGTGTACTGGCGAGAGGCGCAGTATTAATACAGTAATGTTGAATGTGTCACGGTCAGGTGTTCCTCAACACAGCAGGGGAGGGGAAAGTTGTAAACAAGAGATGTAAACTAGCCAGCAATCTTGAGCCGACGAGAGGAACACAGCTCTGAGGCTGGAAACTAGGCCACCGAGACAAGTGACTTACACCAACCTCATTGCTGTGTAATTTAATGTTAATTATGTTATTATTAATCAGAAATTGATCAGATTTTGTAAGTAAGTTTCAACGTACATTAATGTTTATGTGAGTAAATTTGGAAAATATCAGTAAAAATAATAGAGAGGAGAGTCCGGATTTGTTATGGTCAGCCACCTACGAGAGCCATGATTGGTTGGAAGTGTAAGATAAGCGTATTTGAGAGAGACAGCGACGCGGAGAGCGTTGGCTAGACAGCCGAGAGGGACTCTTGCTGTAACCACCACTAAGTGTGGATGTGTCACGCGAGTATTTTAAGCTGTCACTGGTAGATATGCGAGTGCGTTTACTATTTTTGACGTAGAGGAAATATCACAATACCTGTGTTGGGCGGCGTTGCTTGTAATAACTCGTACATTTTCGCCTTACTCACAGAAACTCGCCTTTCACCAGTCGGCCGCATTCAAGGAGGAAATATGTATAAGATAATGTTCATAACAAGCTTGAAACAATGATTTTGTGTATAAAACGTATGTTAGTATTTTGTACACTTTTTCGTGGCATCTTTTTACTTCAGAATATGTACACAGTTTGAGTGTTTGTTATATTGAATTTTACATTTCGTTCACTGACAGCTAATTGAAGACCGTTACACACAACTAATACACAATGACAGAAACTAGGAAAGAAATCTGAAATTGCCTGCATTCGCCTGCAGATTTTTCGGAAAACCATGGAAAACTGAAATAAGGACTGTCGGAATCGGGGATGGATCTTCAGTCCTCCTCGATGCAAGAGTTATCGTTGCGCCAGCTCGCTATTCTTTTTCTGCCGCCGAACAACATTAAGTTTTGCTAGCAGAACGTAAGGAATGATAAATGACTAAACCACTTTCTCTAGATGGGCTCCAATTGGTACTTAGTATGTACATTTGGTATGGTTTTCATTTCAACACCGTCAAGTATTTTCCACTTAGCAAGCTTCGCTGCATACTAAAACCAAATAGTTACGAAGTAGTTACTAATAATTTTTAATTTACAAAATCGTTTATTTAAACGCTGATTGGAACACCACAATACACGGTGAGTATGGATTCAACCGACAAACTTTGTGGGGCTATTTCTTATGCAAAATAACGTAGGGTTTACATTTAACAGTTTGGCCGGAAAAGCATATTAAAAGCGTTCCGACCACATGAAAATGGATGAGCAGAATCGATTTTAAAGAACCCATCGAAAACCGCCGGAGGTATCACAAAATGCATAAGGATACTTGCTGGAGGATACAACGGTTTTCGATGGGTTCATTAAAATCGATTCTGCACATCCATATTCACGTGGTCGTAACGCTCTTAATATGATTTTCCGGCCTAACTGTCAAATGTAAACCCTATCTCATTTTGCATAAGGAATCGTCCCATAAAGTTTGTCGGTCTAATTCAAACTTATCCTGTTTAAAGGACTGTCATAAACCGTTTCAAATGTGATTTTCCAGAAACAAATTGTAAAGTAACTACACAGGAAACCGAATATTAGTGATTCCGAATGGGAGTTCAGTGTTCGGTTGTTTCAATTGATTTCTAGCAACAAAAATTATTTCGTTCAACTATTCAAAGTTATAGCTATGTATTTTATGACGAATTATGTTTAATAATATCTTAAATAACTCGTAATAGCATATGTTAGATTTAAATGTCATAAAATATAAGATAACATGCACAGTCACCTCATATATACATAACATACATACTGAGTAATAATTAATTTGTTTCTGCTAAATGTCATGTTCCGCAGGTCTCTTCCACAGTGCGATATCGGAGAGTGGATCTGCACTAAACCCCTGGGCCTTTAAAAAGAACACGGAAATATACGCATACCGCCTAGTAGCTAGACTGAGGCAGAAGGCAAACGATTCTGCTGATGTCGTAAGAATACTACGAGCCGCGAAAGCCACCGACCTGATAAAATACCACGGTATGCTCATGACAGCACAAGAGAAGTTGCGACTGATATCAACTCCCTTCGTGCCATCCCTAGAGTTCCCAAGGAAGGGAGAAAAACCATTCCTTCCACACGAGCCGACTTACATCGAGAGACACGGTCTGTTCAACAAAGTGCCGTACATCACGGGTATGGGAGCTCGGGAAAGTATAGCCTTTGTCAAAGCCAGCAAGATGTCCGAAGTCTCCTACTGGCAGGGCATCATCAACAACCTGGAGCAAGTTGTTCCACTCGACCTGGGCCTCGCAGTAGGCTCCAAGGAGTCGGTAGAGGTGGCAGAGAAGGTGAAGGACTTCTACTACGGCAACAAGAACATCTCGTATGAGACACGTGAGCAGTGGATAGCGCTCCAGACAGACTTGTTGATCGCCACAGGTGTCGTGAAGACAGTCCACTACCACGCCAGACACTCACACAGCAATGTCTACAACTACCAGTTCACATACGGCACAGCTGGTCACTGCGCCGAGTATCAGTACCTGGTGTACGGCGGCAAGATGCAAGGCAATATCAGTACGGATGCCGTGAAGCTTGCCAAGCTGCTAGGAGAGATGTGGACGAGCTTTGCCAAGACAGGGGTGCCCAAGGCAGAGGGCGCCGTGGAGTGGAAAGCAGCCACCCAGTCGGGGATCTACCCCTACCTCGACATCAATGTTCCCTCCACGCTTAAATACAACGTGGATAAGAAACGTATGGACTTCTGGGCAAAGATTTATGAAGAGTACAGCAACACTACGTACACTTTGTAGAACGATTACAGCAAACATGTGTGTTAAAAGAACTATTAAAAAACAGTATATTGTATCCTAGAAAGTGGTTCCCGCATTAAAACGAATAAAATAGCAACGGGTGACATTTATTTTTACACCCATATTCATTCAAAACATTTTTAAATAGAAGTATCTAATGCTGGGCTCATTTTCTACAAAAATTAACTGAGTGAACAGTTCAGAAAAAATACACTTATGTACTACGTGATTTTTCATATGTAATAAGTTTCATTTTGGCTAGGAATGGATTCACTTATAAATGTAACTTATCGATAAAAAAACATTAATGTGCTAAAAATATTAGGATGAGTGTAATTCATACGCTGTGAAAGTCAAATCTGTTTTTGTGAGTATACAATGGCCTTGTAGGCAAATAATCCGTTTTAAACTAGAGAAAACAACGATTTATTGTACGGTAGCTTATCTAAAACGCATTTTATTTTTTACAAAGTTTTTTTTCCAGCAGGTGGGTAAATATTAGTTCAATATTATTAAGAGGGGAAATGAACCCGACGAAAAATTATGGATTTACATTTAAATTGTTTCCAAACTGTAGAGTTCTGACGTACGGCGATACCATGCAGCCAGTTTTTAATTATCAGTAAGAATAATTTCATATAGCGGTTGTGCCATTGCCCATTATTTCCAAAAGAACGTCCTAGTTGCATTAAGCAAAATACTGCAATATTTAGTAAAATATATAGACCAGATAACATAAACATAAGTTCGGAGTTTGTGTACAGCATAACAGACGGGAAAATCACATGCGAGATAAGTTATAGGCAAAGAAAAATAGCCGCAATATCAGAAGATCTTCTGATTCTGTTTGGACTGCAGCTACAATAATAATATTTTCTTTCGTGTCATTATTTATTCATATTTTGACTTAATCGAAAATTTTTTTTATTTAAATTATTAAAGTCTGTTTAAAAATATTGCAATTAGACATCGCGTTTTACGTCCCAAATGTTCTGTTTCCATAACGTTAAGTCACTTATATTTGTATTAACACCTATTTGTGTATTGGTGAGTTGAAATTTTAGTTGTTTTCAAGTTTAAGGCACGTGCGAAGAAACTTTATAAAATTAATATTCATAGTTTAGTGTAGTACACATTTACTTAGGCTACTAACACATTTTTTTTTGCTTTAAACATATTTAATATATTTTATTAAATGTATTGTACATTTGGTTTAATTAGAGCGTATTAAATAACACAGTTAAATTCCAGAAGGTGAAACTAATAGAGGCTGAGTAACCATTGAAGTTAAACTTATGGGTTACTTGTGATACTGAAAGTAGCAGGTAAAAAATTATAAGGTCTGAAATTCTTTCAAGTATCGGAATAAAGAAACAAAATACACGATGGTGTATCGTTTTCTTCTTTTGTATTTTTAATAACTATAACTTATTTTATGTATTTCTACATACGCTACCAACAGATTTAGTTTCATTCAATTTATGCTACATGAACGTAAATGTTACTTTCTGTTGTTTTAATTTACAGTTATTTATGTTGCATGATTTCCCTATAAAACGTCGAGGTAGTAAATATCCTTCCTTTTCTAATAAATTAAACAAAAACCTTTTGACGTACCGCTTGGGATCAGCATACCGCTTTACTAACAAAAATATACGATATGTTTGACTGTATGTTGGGATGTTAAGAAATGGTCTAAGTAATTATAAGTGTACCTGTTAAACAAAATGTGCTAAGTAACGTGTTATGTATTTCCTTCGTTTCAACAGAACATACGTACAAGTAATTACATTTACAGCTATTTTACGTTAGTTTCTTAGAAATTATTTCAATAACTCATGCTTGAGTTGCATTGATAAATGTTATATAACAATTGTGGCAGCAATTATCTGTCTGTCACTAGTCTGTGATGTAGACAATACGTTTCTAAGAATGCAGAGAATAAAGACTGTTACAATTCTTATGATGATTGTTGAAACCTACAGTATGTGCAAACACTCGTAAGCGCTTATCACAGAGACACGAGGAGGATTCAGGACAAAGTCTTCCTTTCAGTATCGCTTTGTATCACAGGCACATGCATATTCCTCACCACAGTAGTTGCATACAAGTCTGGTTGACTCCCTCAAGCTTCCTAGCCCATGTATAAGTGAGTGCGGTGCCAACATGCTGACTATCACACGAACAACTGAACTTATATGACTGCTGTGTCTGCAATGTTGTATGTGGTCCATTGTGCATTATGTTGTGGTTTATGTAATTTGATCTGTTCGATTACTTACACTTTCATGGGCTCGCTGAGGCTAAATAATTATTTCAAGAAAAAAATAATTAAGTGAACGAAATTTATAAATTAGCTGTGAAAAAGTGCTATCGCTCATGAGATAAACTATGCCAGAACTTCTCTAGTTGCGATATCAGCACTAATTTACGCAAATTCAATAATTACAGTTTAGCATACAGCCTAAGCTGCCTTTGCCGTTTATTGGAAGTTACTGCGAGTTGTCCTGTCATAAAATATTTACAAATACCGCACATTTAATCCAACCGATCTTCTTTGAAAACAATGTGTCTTGCATTAACAGACACTGCAGTCGAACATAAAGAAGTATTGTCACTTTCTCCAACCTGTGTCATTTTACTTCACAGGATCGGCAATGTCAACACAAATAGACATTAATAAGTAAATATATATATATATGTTTATACACATATATATGAGGTAGAGGGTACATTGTAGAAAATAACCTCTGGGTTTCCAGTTTCGTTGAGGCAGATGAACAAAAATGTATTAGTAACATTGGTTACAGTTCATGCGGCACAACCGTTTAACAACCATTGGCAATTAACTAATACAAAATATAAACAAATGAGACATAGTTGATCCTCTGTTACAAATAATTATAGTATAGACATCTCTAACATGTCTATACAATTATTACGGGTAAATCATCGAAAAACTAACTTGTTATGTTAGCCAAATCTATACAACATTTTTACATTTATAGATTGGTTGAGTTTGTTCAAAGGAAGCAAAGAGAGTGTGTGTATTTTACACACACTCACACTATCTTATACACGCAACTAACAAAAAATTATCGTCATGCATATCAAATAAATCGTCAATGAATGAAGTAAAACATGACATCACTTAGTCTGGTTTATAAAACCTGCTCACCTGTGGCACAATGGAAACCTAGAAGGCCAGGACTGATTACAAGAACAACTGTACAATAAAACTGTTGTTGTTTGGCCTGCCATTCTAAACAAAAATAAACTTGTGTATGGAAGAAAACTCGACGCCCCTACCAAATGTCATGCTGCAGCCCGCCACTCAGGCATGTCACAAGGCTGGCCTACATTACTCTTGACAAGGCGAACAAACACTCGAGAAAAACTGCTGCCTTTTGATTACATAGTAGACCTACATACACTAGTTGATACACTGTGGAGAGATAAGATGAAGTAACAATTTCTGTTTCTGTCGAACACATTTGAAGATTCAAAGTGCCAAATTATGTAAGCACTCAAACACACATTAATCACCAGGCATCAGGTTTGCTAACTGTGTGGTTCGAGCATATCCTGGACCAAGTGCAAGCAGGCAACGTTGGTTACATTCGTTACACAGTAAAAAGAGCTGTGCAGTTTGCTGAAATCCTTTTTTCTGCTTTACTCTCTCATTAAACTCCAGCCGCTAATTTGCGTGATTATACGTAATTATCTGCACCGTATTTTGACACGAGAAATTAATTATAGAGTAAACAAGTACATAATCATAATTACGTGATTTAATTGTGCAGGAGGGGTTACTTTACCTGAAAACTTATCAAATTATATTTTTTTTAACGGGATTACATGTCACGTACGTTGTTGTGTTTCTAGCATACTATCAAAGGGTCAAATTATCAGCAAAGAGGCTATAGTAAATATGTCGTGGAAATATTTTCGATGCAATATTTAATAACACTCATATGAACAATTTTGGAATACAACGAAGCTAGAGAATACAACCTACGCGTGCTCATGAAGTGAAATACTTAGATAAATGTATGAGGTTGCACTTAAGTATGAATTTAATTTGCTAGGAGCTGTTGGAGGAAATCACACAAATTTCGCAACACTGTGTACTAACATCTAACAAAAGTATGGAATTCCTCAAATTATTATAAAGAGAAACACCGAGGTATAGTACCTACTTCCAACATTCTGGCAGTTTTTAACAAGACTAATGTCCGTACCACTTTATAATAAAAATAAGTTAGTTCAAACTTTAAACATATTATATAAAAGTTATGTATGAAAATATACTGAGATGATTTTAGTTTTCGTAGAAAGACCAATACGTTACTTCACAAGTCAAATAAGTTGCTGTTCCATTAGTAGTTTTCAACACTCGCATTCAACCGTTGTACATATTTCCGACTCAGAACAAACAATATATGTATAAATAAAATACTAAAATGAATCAATGAAATACTGATATTCGTACCTGGGGAAGTTCATCAGACAGATATGGCAGTTTGTACATTATGACGAACAAGCCTGTTACATGCTTG
>PNEQ01118677.1:0-24242 GCA_003012365.1 Medauroidea extradentata
TACAGGTTGATCCTAATTCCTACGAATGCTCTCACCTACCATACCTTGCACCAAATAACAACATTAGTTACCCATTATCATCGGGTTAGCCCACCGCTCATAAATTTAACACTTCCAAATACAAATTACAAACACTCATTTTCCTTAATTCTATTCTTAAAGTCCTTGTCTTGCCATGTTACTGCGGTCTGCACGGTCACCAGAGTTTGGGCGGCTGGGAAAGGCATGGAGCTGCTCCTCATAGCTATCGCCACTGTTGTCAGTGGGCATGTGTTGAAGTTCAGCTTCCGATGTTGGGGGTCTCCTCTGGTGTGGTGGTGGCTTCTCTGAGGAGAAAGTGGTGTCTCCGCATGCGTCTCGTGATGGTGGAGGCTGGGTGTTGGTTGGCTTGCATCGCTGTGCTTGTTTGTGTAAGAAGGTTTCTGCTTGGGCTTGAGGCTAGAACGGTGGACTCGCTTGGTTGCTCTGTCAGTACCCTCTATCCAACAGACTTGGCATTGTTGCTCGACGACCGTGTATGGGTCTTCCCACTTGGGGGCGAGGCCCTGGTGGAAATGGTGAAGACAGCTAAAAAGCAGCCTGGTCTTTAGGAGGACATGCTGGCTTTCGGTGAACACATGACTTCGAAAATCCAGGTTAGGCTACGGATAATTCCGCTGTATTTGCTTGTCTTGGTGCTGTGCTGCAGTGGTAGTCCGTTCCTGGGCGAGTACTCGGATCTCGTTGACTGAGGATGCTTTGGTTGATGCTAGTTTCCACTTCCATTTTCCAGATCGGCGAAGGTTGTTATCGAGGAGAAGTTCACTGGGTGTGGCTTGTTGAGATTCGTTGACTGGAGTGCATAAGTTATAAAATACGGTTTGGAGAGCTTTGTCCCACTGTTTGCGATCTCCTTGAGCATGATGAACTGTTCTGTTCTTTTCTTGTTCATATTGTTCAAATTCTACTGAATTAGTCTGTTAGGGAATAATTTGAGTGTTTGAAAGCTTGTATGTTACGTAGTCCGGATATTTTTTTTATGTACAACACTGTTAAATTGCAGCTTCGTTTATTGACTTCTCGTGATGACAACACAACCACCAACAAAAAAACATGGTGTCCAATGTTTGCAGTCCATCGCAAACTCAAGCTAAGTTTATGAAACAGAGAATAAAAAATGCATTATGAGGCCGGCGCTCTAGTTCAGCATTCTACGTATTTTGATAGTGTCTGCCCATGGATTTTAATTCAGTTAAACCTCTGTGCTACAGTTACATTTAATTTTTTTAATAGAAACTGAGCTATGATGGTTAAACTAGTCACACTAACTTTAGCCTCTGTATCCTGACAGACTATGGCTACAGATACATTGATACACAAACAAAAATTTGAGCTTAAACAAAGAGAGGCAAAACTGAGGACTTCGCCCCTACTTAAGCGAATACACCCTCTTGGCTTCACAGCCCCTCTCCAATGTACGGCTACACGCCTGACACCTCCACTTTCTACCGCCATGACACCCCGATTGTAAACACTTAACCGGCGATCTCTCTGCATCCGTGAACTCGCTCTGACTGATCCCCTTCCTGGGCAGACACTCTGCCTAACTCGGCACTGTAACAGAGCAATACGACGGGATACATAATGCTTGAAAAATAGTCATCTGACATTTATAATGAATGGATTTTGCCACACAGTTACTGACAAAAATAAGCAACAGTTTACCACACAGTAATTAAATAATATTCTTTATTTTATTTAATTGGGGACATATTTCACCGCTCTATGGAAAAGAAGGTCCGCTGTGCAATACCTTGCCAGTGCTCTGTTGCACACGGCACTACAACCCACGATGCTATAAACAAAGGCTTGCTGGTGTAAGCTACATGCTTGCACACCTCTCTATGTGCCTCTTCGTGCCTGAACTTTGACCTGCCAGATGAATCACGTCCAAGAGAAGGCGAACTCATCACCTAAGTGAAATTTCCAAAATCATAAATAAAGCAAAATACAAGAAAAAGTTATTTAGAAAAATTGTTTAAAATTTAATCCTCTTTATAAAGCCTTTGATGAAACTAACTTACTATAGAAAAGTGTTCCCTTCTATAATCTCAAGTTTTACAGCTTTTGGAGCAAAAAAAAAGTATGTCAAAGAAACTTTAAACATGCAATAAAATTTCTTTACAAAATATTTTTAATTTTGAATTACAAGTTACATTGATGGTCATTGTTTGAAATGTGCTGCGGTAAAAACTTGACTCAGTCATGCATTTTTTATATTGTTTTGTGTAGGAGGAAACAACAAGCAACAATACTGGTGGTATGTCCCATGCTATGGGTGTACGTGGGAATGTGCTGAATCGCGTAGGACACCAGCAGGACAAGTGGAAGAGACAGGTGCGAGAACAACGACGCAACATTTATGACAGGCACACAATGCTCAACTGAACAGTGTAGTGAGGACTGTGTAGGAAACTGGTGCAAAATACAGTTTCACAAATCATTTTGCTCTTCAATTTGTATTGAAACTTTAAATGTCTAGTTTGAACTGTTTTTAAAGTACTTGTATTGGAAATGTGTATTTTCTATAAAAAGCATTTCAGATGTGAAGTGCATGTAAGTAACTAGTTACAGGCTACTTATGTTAGTGTGAAAGATGATCCTCTTGTTTCTAATTGCTTATGAAAAATTAATACCCAAACATAAAATGAACCAAGTTACTGCAAATGTTGCCTTTTTATTCCTTCGTTAGTCCTGTTAATTGCTGGTAGCATTCCACTGGTTACCATAAAACAATGTAATATAAAAAACGACTTTATTTACATCATTTTACATCAAGTTTCATATTCCTAAGTGTCGATGTTCTTGTTATATTACATTCACAATATGTACATTTAATTGCCTTTAGATATGGAGAGCAACAGTTTTACCCTCAAAGTTATTGTAATACTACTCATATTACTTTTGTATTCGACATCTAGAGCTCTTAGACCTTCAGAACAAAAGTTTCCGTATCAAAGTCAGTAATTTGAATGTAATACGAGTTGTATCACATTATGTTTTGTACTCAAAGTGTCAAACATCTTGTCATATTACGTTCGTGGAGAGCCATTAGACGCAACACTTAGCATCAAAGTCAATGTAATATGAATATAATTTGACTTGTATTACATCACGGTTCTCACTCTAAGTGTCAATTTTCTTTTCATATTTCATTCAGAATGCACATTTATTGTCTTTAGACATGCGAAAAACAACAGTCCTACGCTCAAAGTTAATGTACTATGACTCGTATTACATTTTCTTCTCCATGTGTCGAACTGGATGTAATATTGTTGTAATGTAACTCATATTACATTCACGTTTCACATCTAGAGCCTCAAGATTCAGCCACCTATTTGAGCACTCACCGTCTTAAGCACTGAAACAATGTTCAGTCCACTCATATCTTTTTTTTTTCCTGAATAAGTTTTTTTATTATTATTTTTATATTCCGTTTTGCTTAAGTATCATTCCCTCATGTCCTTGCAATAAAATAATTTGTTCATGGGAGGAAAAGTGAAAAGAAAAATAAACATGTAAACCAAATAAGTGATGTAAATATGACAGTAGATGTCCGCTTTCTGCTAAAGACTCTGTGCCTGCCCAAGTGGTATCTATTGTGCCACTGCAGATGCTAGCATTGTAGGTGTATGACCAGTCATTAGAGTGAATTGCATAGCGCCGGAGTCGTATCTTTGGTGCCTGGGAAAATGTTTTTTCGTCATTTGTTAAAATATGCATTAAAAATAAATAAAATATTTCCAGTAAGAGAATTTTTTTTAACTGCGTTGGTACACATGGGTACTCACTTGCTGTACAAACAAGTGTCCCATGAACTATATTATTTCTTACTGTTACTTTAATTGTTTTTTTAATTTTGCTGTTGAAGCTGACTGTTGTGATGTTAGCGGGAAGTTCATGTGTATTAACCTCTTAAGGCAGCATATTGCATATAAAACTTAATCTGTTGTAAATGGATGGACATTTTTCTTATTCTGATATGTAAGAAAGGACATTATAATGTAAATATGACATGTAAGTTAGATGCTGCGTGGTTTGTTCTTGGCTGTGTTTGTGATGCCAATTATCGAAGTTTAGTATGCAAGTATTCAAACTTTGAACTTAAAATTATGTTTATAACTGTGTTTTGTGTAGCTAAATATTTACTGTTGTTAAATAAACAACTTTTGTTTTGAGCAGACTAGAATAAAGGTACCTAGCCTCGTGTGTCATTAAGTGTGGCAATGCAGTTCTGTCTCAAGGTTTGTACAAAAATTATAAAATTAATTTTCAGAACAAACTGCACACATTTCATTATAAAGTGTTGAAAAAAAAAAAATGTATTCTGTGTTTTTTAGTGTAATGCCTTCCTCTAAAATCTGTGCCATTATGTTTAGTTGAATTTTAAAACAAATTTTACTGTGTGTTTTTCAGAAGAATGTCTTGATCTACCTCAAATTTTGTTTTAAAAAAATAGTTTCTACTCAAAACAAATTTTACTCACCTGGTAATTATGCTTGTAACTGCACAACTAAACGTTTTTGCCCTGTCCGAACTTAACAATGTGTGTTTTAGGTTGGCAGGAATTTCGAGTAGATGTATGTACAGTAGAATCCCGTCATAGCGAACATGGAAATAGTGAAAACACTGTTATAGCGAAGTCTTTTTGAGGAACCGTCAAAAGCTTGTAAAAATTCCATGAAAAATGTGAATTTTATGAGTAGAAACATGTGTGGTGAGTCGTGTGAAGCAGGCTTGCAGCGAGATTCGTGACCATGTGAAGCAGGCTTGCAGCGAGATTCGTGATCGTGTGAAGCAGGCTTGCAGCGAGATTCGTGACCGTGTGAAGCAGGCTTGCAGCGAGATTCGTGACCATGTGAAGCAGGCTTGCGGCGATGTACGTGACATTGTGAAATGAGTAGGTTTGTTGGCCGGATGCGACCCTCTCACTGCCACCCCTCCCCCCTCCGAGCCGGCCCGCTAGTACTGTCACGTGAGTCATGCTTCCGCCTGGATACCTCACTTCCCTCGCCAAACACATGCGCTCGTTGTTCTAAAAATAGAATTGCGCCCTTTATTTCCCCCACCCCTTTTCAACCTAGGTGACAGTTGGCTATGTTTCCGTAGTTAATCATTGTGCTTTCAACCGTATTATTTAGTTTCACATACAGCTTGCGTTTCTGATTTTAATTATTGATTACAATTTTGAATTTTGATATACGTACAGTTGAGCCATGCAACCACGCCATCGGCTACTACAAAAACCCATACACAACTACGACAGTATTCTCATTGCCCGCCAAAAAAAAAATTTTTTTTAAAAATAATTTTGTAGCCATAAAATGGAAAAAGTTAACATTGCGAGCAGGAAAGATTATTTAAAATACTGTATGTTCATTAGAATTCAGCTATAATTAGAGGCCCGGAATTTTCGGAAATGCGAAGAAACGGCGATAAAATGGGGAAGTTAGGGGGGAGGGGGATATAAAGAGAGGAAGGCTCCGATGCCAGACACACTGTTGTCAGGCGCTCCCAGAAACCTTCCGCTCAGCTCAGATGACACGGCTATTTGGAACAACATTTGCGTGTTCTGACTGAATAACGGTGGAGATATGCTGTTTCTTCACTAAGAATAATTGCTGCCGGCTGTGCTATACCTGACACACACGCACACACCACGCATACTGAAGAAATGCGTCTGGGAGACATGATACCGCTGTCTCTTTCCCTCGCACACGCTTATCTCTGCTTAGCTTGCTACAGCTCATATTTGACTCGGTAGACCTTCAGCTTTTTGAGATAAGCAGCAAGGACAGTGGATGAGAGGACGCTTTGTCGTTACAGTCACCAGTGTCAGTGCATTTGCTGTTCTGATTCATCTTCATGCTCACACAGTCAGCCGTACTGTGTTTTTATCTTTTAGTTTAATGGCAATTTCAACATTTACTGTACACTAATTATAAATGATAACTTAACACACTACACATCCCATAAACTTGAGTGAGAGGCAATAAATCCTTGCGGGCTGGCTGTTGCATTGTGAAAGTATCGTACACACCGAGAGGAATAACGTGGGAACAAGAGTAAGTCACATGTTTTTTTGTCTTGGAACGAGTCTGTTTGGACAGCTGAAGGGGAAGAAAGAAAAATAAAAAGTAAATTAATAGCATGTCTAGCTTTAGCATTGCTTTTCAACTAACTATATATCTAGATTTGGTAGCGCTCACGTAGGTCAGACATGTTTTCTGTCGGCACACTGCAGGAATAAAATCACAAACTTGTGACCTTGCTAAAAGTCAATCCATACACATGCGCGCACTTCTGTTACTACTAATTGGCTTTGAACTTAACTTCGTGTCGCCGCTAAACACAGTTCACTACTGGTGCGTGAAAATAAAGCAACTACCAATGTTGGCGTTGCTTATTTTTGATGGCAAATAACACTATCATTATCTGCCCAACAGACAAATGAACAATTACATCACCCGTCTGAGCTGATTTTTATGTGTCTCGGGTAAGCGCACAAATTATTCAACGCGTGCTACAGTGTGAAAGAGCACACAGAATTATCAACAGAGCATGCATGCTATAATAAATAAATTAATTAATTACTACATTCGTCAAACTGATTACATTAGTCTGCAGCGGCCGGCAGTGTAATCATGTTGACTGCCAGCGCGTTTACTCTTGCCGCGCACTCGCACGGACGAGACACTACTGCGGCGGTCCAGCGATAGATAGCTATACTTACATGACGCGGCAGAGATTTTGGCCCGTTTCGACTTAGCGAATAGTTGCACCCATAATTGTTGGGTATCATTGTAACTAGTGCATACTTACCTGTTAAAATAAACCTATATTTCCTTAAAATATCACACTACTTTGTAATTAAATAAGATTAAAGACAGTTAAAATGCAATTTTTGGGTTTAGGGGTCAGAACCGGCCAAATTCGGCTATAGCGAAGACACGGCTTTAGCGAAGTTCGAACCCAGAACTGACACATTTAGCTATAACGAGACTCTACTGTATTTGAACTACTCTTAGAAACGTAACTTATTTTTTGTTAGGAACTAAGATACTGCTTAATTTCCTCAGTAAACGAATAATAATAGAAACATATTATTTATTTTTATGTATTTATTTATTAGGTTTTTACGTGCCCTCTAACAGCACAAGGACTTAATAGAGGTACACAGGGGAAGGGGGAGGGAGTCAGCCAGGGCCGTGTATTCAGTAATGTATTCCGAAAACTTATATATGATTTGATTTTCGCTTTTCATTAATGATTACATAAAAGTGATAGTGTATGTGATATACTTTTATGAAACATATTTCAAATACCAAGTTCGTCAAGGAAAACTAATATGATAACAAACAGGATGCCATGCTCCTGCTTTGTTGTTTCATCTGATTAACTGTTGTTAGGGCCTGTTTCAAATTGTCTGGTTTCGTTCCGATTATCATCTGATTAAATTTTAAGTTGTGGTTAGCAGTATTTTGTGTTTCTCTGGATATATGTAACATAAAACTGTGGTTTAAGTAGTTGCAACCAGTAGTTAAATTAAACACAAGATGAAATTCCGGTTACTGTGTTCATTGGAACAATTAACAAATACGGCAGATGTGTTTTTAAGTAATAAAACATAACCATTGAGATGAAAACATGATTACGTGTTACCTAATCAGAAAAATTAATTGAATGTGAAGTTATACTATAGAAGTCTTCATTTATTGTATTTTTATTGGGTAGGAGTTTAATCAAAAAGAATGTAGGCTGTTACTGCATATACAGAAGTTATTTCACAACTGCTTAGTTTTTTAAAGATGATACAGTAAACCCTCGATCTAATGACTTCTCACAATGCCAGGAAACTGTGTATTTTGATCGCCGATGTCGTTAGTCCCAAGGTATCTCAATTTGACCCCCCTCCCTCCCAAAAAAAAATTTGAAAAATTGTTTTTTTTCCTCTAAAATTTATGTAGAACAATTACTGACTTAAAAAAAGTTTTCATTGAAATTATATTTTAGTACGATGAAAAGGTGTGTTCCAAATAAAATGGTACCCCACAATCCCCCACCATGACGTGCATGCCGGAGCGACGCGCTCCGTCTGGTTGTGTAGGATTGGGGAGGGGAGTGGCCGGGCCGCTGGCCTTGTCTTGCCTCCGGGCAGCTCGATGTGCGCGTGATTCATCCTGCTTGTCTCGCGCGAAGCACATTCAGACCACAACAGAACAACTCGTATTATTTACGTGAATGTATACGGCAACGATTTTTAAACCTTCCAGTACAGCCATCGAGTCTTTTTTTTTTTATTGCGCAAGAACTGTTACAGCCTGTTGCCATTATAAGCATTTACACGATACTAATAAAATTGTGTATTAAAGAACAAACATTAAAAAAAAAAAGCTGTACTTTTTTAAGAACTCGGAACGCCTATTATGAACGCGAATTTAGAGCCACTCAAAAGTGCAAAAAAACGGATTTTTCAGGGTGCTGTCACATATAAAATGACTGAATTACTGGTTGCTAAAAGTTGTAGGCCTATTGGAAAAATCACGAAACTATGCACAACGCACCAGTTTAATGCTCTGTACTGTGGATAGAGATGAAATGGCTCTCGGCGCGCTTGCTGCAGTCGCTCTTATTGCTCCACTGTCAAACGAGGCGCGAGCATAAAGCAAAAACCTCATCAGCCCACATGCAGCACACGGCGATGTGACTGTTGTGTTTGCGACGTAGGCCGTTCTTACTCCGCAGTGCTTTCATAGCCACGTGAAAAGTGATCAATAATACAGCGGAAGTTGTCAAGCTCAAGCCGAGATCACAGCAGCTAGTGAAAAAAAGATGAGATAACGCTGGATTTTTTTCTCTTACGGACTGCTGGTCCTTTTTTTTTTTTTTTTTGCAGTGCTGTAATGAGGACTGAAATAAAATGTCTCTCTTCAACCCTCATCCCCTGGGCTATCACAAGGCACGGAAACATGGGAGAGGAAAAACAAACATGTGTGTCTGCTTTGTGATGAGACAAGACGCAAGTTGCACGTGACAGTCAGACAGTTGGCAGTTGATGCGCGCGCACGTAAGCACAATCTGGCTTGTTCGCAGTGCGGGAGGGGGGTGATTGTTTATTGGCTGGTGTGGACCGTCCAAGATGTCTAGACGTGTTTCTTACAGCATAGCACACACAAAGTAAATTCCAACACAGACGATTTTCCTTACATTTTCGATTTCTTGACCCGAATTTTTTCACGATTCCTCAAAGAAGGTTGTAAATTACCATTGCTATGTAACGTCGCGTATTGAACTGCATAGCTGAGATAAGGACACGTTGAGGAGTGTGCGAGGGAAATTCAGGCAGGACGGAGCGTGGAGAAGTGAGGGTGAGCGTTAGGAGATAAGGCAGCGTTAGTCGTCACGTCTCATATATGTCTGTGTTGCGCGGGTGGCCTGAGTGCCTGTTGCGCTTCAACTATATTCCATATATGATAACTGCATTGTGTTATTGTTTAATCTACACATAATTATTTTTATTTAACATTTTACTGCAAACTATTTCACTTAGCTTTGATAAATTTTTTAAATATTATTCTTTCCACGGTTCCTGGAAATTATGTCGTTAGTTCGCCGATGTCGTTATATCGTGGGTTTACTGTAGTTGCAAACAAAATTCAATATTGGTACAGTATTCCTAAACGGAAGAATTTCTTGCAAATACACAACGATTTGTGTAAATATAGATCAACACAAAAATTTTAACTTTCGTACTATTGCAAGAAGCGTGTTTCATATTGCAACATTAATAACTATTTAGCTTATAAAATGTATGCTGCTATTCTTTTCTAATTTTTTTTAATGTTGCGAGGAAGAGGTTTGTTTTGGTTAGGTTATGGAGATGGCCCACTCATTTTTTGTAAATAAATGTGCAAAATGTATTGATTTTTTGCAAGAACATAAAGATAATTGTACACAACATAACTTATATCGAAACTATTTTAAATTCAATGATTCACACACTACAACAAAAAGCAGGTAATTTCAACGCCTCAAAATTTGAAACAAAGATTCTTATTACTGAAAAGAAATCTTCAATTAATATTTAGCTTCATTGATGAGAAGTTATGCTCGCCGAACATAAATAGCACGAACATAGAGAAAGTCTCTTGCAGTGATTTCGCACAAGTATAATCGGAACTTGCAAAGAAAAATCATTAGTGATGAAACAAAATATAAGTTTTACTACAAGTATGCTTACTTTCATCCATGTTTATTACAAATTTTGACTTTCTTGTACAAATCTATTAAAGTGATTTTCGGTAGCAATCCACATCACACCTTGAAGACTTGCGTACACTCTTCTCTATTCTTTTTATGTGTTGATAGTTTTTAAAAGAAATGTTTCCATGCTCTTCTCCAGCATGCTACACAAAAAATTAGCTAATGAAGTTTTAGGGGCTAAACAGATTGTGTTGGCTGCAGTAAATTTGAATAGTTCCTGCAAAACAACTCTAAGTGAAGAGCATGAGTCAAACAGCTGTTCTTCCTTCTGAACTCATCTGGGCCATTAATGAGTCTGTAGCAACTTTTCAGCATCATCTTGCAGGGGCATAGAGGGAACATTTGATTCTATGTTTGCAGGGGGTGTTTCTTCCCATTTTTCTTTGACTCCGAAAAACCTTTATTAAGTGATGTACTGGGAACATATTTAAACAAATTATATTAGAGGTTATGGAACCTTTTACTATTCTTTTTGCTTCGACTAAACAACCATTGTTGTAGATAAAAAAAAAGAGCTCTAGATGTCTGCGAGATATTGGCTAGAGGGCAGAGGTGCGGTGGTTTCAAGACATTTTTCATTGGTCAAGCTAATGCACAGACATTTCATGAAGAAAATCACTCTGCCATTAATAATGCTAAATTAAGTGTTCAGAAACTACTGATGATTGTCTCAGATGGACCGAATGTGTCCAAGATAGTTCACAGGCTTTTCAATGAAGATTTGATTGAAATGTGAGTGAGCGAGTAGATATTGGCATCTACCCATTTCACATTGTACGCAATGCATATCTTTGGTGAAGATGCATTCGAGTTGGTTGTTGCTGTGTAGCATATTTCCATGGGTTGCCAACCAAAGTGGAGGAATATGAGAAAATTCAAGATGATTTAAAGTTACCTAAAAAGAGTTCATCAATCAGTCTCTACATAGGTGGCTTACATTTCATTCTGCTGCTGAGAGACTACTTGAGCAATGGAAAGGAGTACATCAGTACTTCCTTAAATTCGTTCCATCTGTGAAAAACCAATTGAATACACAGTCTAGTTTCTACAAAAAAATTTTCAGTTTATTACATTATTCATCTATGAAATCGCAGTCGTACTTCACTATGTAAATGAAAGTTATGTTGCATGTATATACCTAATTGATAAAGGCAATGAAATATTTTTTGGATTGACTAAAGCTCTCGGATGTTTAAATCCTTCTTTTGTACAAAAATCTCAAACCTGCACAGACATAGTTTCAGTTGCTAGAGAACTATCTATCAATATAGTAATAGATTATGTGCTTATTGACGAATGGAAGATGTTGCAACTGGAGATGAAACCAGCTTTTGATGGAAGGATTGATAAATTTTGGGATGGAATTTAGAATAAAACTTATGTTGCAGGTGAAAGTAAGTATCCAGAATTGGCAAAAGTTATCAAGAGTGCACCAACTCTGTTACACGGGAAGGCAGAAATCGAGACATTTTTCTTTGTCAAGATGGGCTTTGACAGAGGATAAGGTTTCCACTTGTGAGCGAACGTTAAATGTAATTCTAATTATTAAAAATACATTCGGAAACAAACCACAACGGGTTCCAACGACATCAAAACTGATTAGCAAGGGACAGAGTGCGCGTAAGCATTTCATACAGCACCGAGAAGAGGAAACAAGACTTAAAGAAGAAGAAAAGGTGAAACAAGCAGCAGAGTCTAGGAAGGATCAAGAGAAATTGTCAAAAGCATCTGAACGCCTGTTCAATGAAGTCGGTGAACAATTAAAGATGGCAATACAAACTGGCGATTTGCAGGGAGTTAGTGTTGCTCAGGACATATTGGAGGGTGTTATAACTGTTTGTAAATCACAGCAGCAAAAACTTTGTGTATATAATAAAAAAAAAACTGTAGTAGAGAAAAGAAAACTCTTTGATTGTATCCTTTTTATTAAAAAATGAAAGAATTCTTAAGTGATTTTAACTTCACCGTACTTGTTAATGGTAATAAAATTGTCCCATTTTTATTTTTTTTATCAGTGTAACACAATTTTGTTAGCAAAAATTTAAAAGTAGCACAGTGTCAAATTGGGCTATAGTTGCAGTCATTCAATGTAACAAGGTACCATTATCACATGAATGTTTAACAAATTTCTACCCTGTTAACGTGGGTGTGGGTATGTGTGGGGGGGGGGGGGGGGGGGGGGGGGGGGGGGGGGTGCGTGCGTGTGCATAAAGAGAGCACAGAACATCGAGGATCTGCAACTCAAAAATAAATTAAATTGGCGGTTCAACTTTACACTAATTGGCTCAAAGTTACCCAAATTGTTATATTGCAATGAACAATTAATTTTACTAAAAATATATTTTCCATAATATTTTGTTCAGTTCATATTTAAATAATTCTTAATGTGGTGGGGCTGGATGCTGTACTTTCGTAGTTGAATATGAAGATGTTGGAGGTTATGATGTCCCTGTTTGCGGCGACAGTTGTGGTGGGGCTAAGTGCTGTTGCTGTTGGTTGTATATGTATATATTTTTTTGCTTGGTTCGTGGCGACACTTGTCACTGGGTTATGGGCATTGAGTTATTGTTTGACATGACTCTCTCTTGTTATTACTAAAAGATGTAGCTTGCAGGATGACGATACAGAAAATAAAGAATCACAACTATCTACTTTACGACTATTTATTTGTAGCTACGATCAGTGTTTAATGACATGAGATATTTCACCAAAACACTTACGCTCTAGTTAACCTTAAGCAAACTGCCGCACGTTGTAGTTATTCATATTATTACAGTGTGTCTGCCCAAGACAATAGTGTCGCACTGCACTGCGGTTTACAAACGTTATTACTCGATACCTGCTCCACTAAGGAAAATGGCTATATGATTACATATTGTGCCACAACTTGTTACACCTAGATCTACTGAGAACAGATGAAAAATGAAACAAAATGAAGTTTAACTAGAGCGATATTGCCCCCAAGGCTTGACTTCCCTGCGCCAGCGCTCCTTTACACGTCCTCCCTGTCCTGCCATGACACCTAGATTGCCCAAAACACTCAGCTGGCTATCTCCTGGCGACCACACCCTAGCTCCGATAGATGACAACTCACTTTCCTGGGCGGACACCCGGAGTGATACACCAAGATCCAACTTGCTTAAAAAGCTGGTTAATTGACATTTACTAATAAAGCTAAGTATGTAACTTGGTTACTGATAAATTTATAAAGCGTTTTATTCTATCATACCAGCTAAATATTCATTAGGTTATTAATTAGGGATGTGCAGCATCATAATCTGCCGCGGATCACGACCTTTTCGGAGTTTTGTGCCCGACACTACTACCCATGTCGAACGAGAAATGCCGGCAGCGCTCTTCGCGTTTCAGCACAGTGTACGTGCCTCCAAGCGGGTGAACTCTGACCTGCCTGCCAGATAAATCCATCCCAACACAGACTAGCTCAGAGCTTATTTGAACTTTTAAAAACCAGCATTTCTCTGTACGTGCTTCCAAGTAAGAGAACTATGACCAACCTGCCAAGTAAATCCCATTCCAGGAGAAGCAAGCTAAGAGGCTAAGGGTGTATGTCAAACTGAACTATTTTTATTATTGCTCGCCATTATGATCAAATATATAGTGAGTTGCTGAAAACTCACAGTGAAGTAGAATACTAACAAGGTATTAGAAAATTAACAAAAATTAGATACAATTTTTGGCTGTTAACAAACAAATAAATTAATTAAAAGAGTTCCAAATAAAGAAATGAAGTAGCCTATGTATATGTAACATACATTCAGGAAGACAAAAATAAGACAGACGAAATGTCACAGTTAGGACCTGAGATGTTGGTTAATTTGGAAAGTAATATATAGTTACATGCTAGTTAACTGATACTCTGCTTAGTCTGTTCAATAGTTCATAGTGTATAGTACCTGCCGTGGATATGCTTGTGGTTGGTGTTTACTTATGTGACCTCGTTCCTGTTCTGCTAACTGGAAGGAATGTCAGTCACACCACTAAACACAACTTAATGTTTTGAAGATTGTTTCTATTACTTTGGTATAAATACATCGATGTTACTCTCTCAATCCTTTGTGTAGTGAGGAATACTATGAGGTGGCAGATGTATCTTACATATTAAGGTACGTTATAGAATCTGGCAGTAGCAAAGTTGAGATGAGTTACAAGCTTCCTTGTAGATCCAAGGGTTGAATCTGGCATGTAAATCTTTCTCCAAGTGAACATAGTTAAAATTACATATGTTGCAAGAGCGTGGTGGAGCTGTGATAGAACACGCACCTCACTTTCGGGAGGACCCAAGTTCGATCCCTGGCTCCGACCACCCTGATTTTGGTTTTCCATGGTTTTCCAAAATGAATCCAGACAAATGCTGGGATAATTCCTTAAACCGGCCCTGGCCAACTCCTACCCCCTTTCCCTCGTGTTCCTCTACCAAGGCCTTGTAATGTACGAGGGCATGTAAAACGTCCAAATAAATATGAGAAAGCACACAGATGGTTGCAATGTAAAAGATGTTCCAGTAAATTAAAGTAAGCTAAACAAGTTGCAAGTCTGCAAATAAGCAAGTTTTGAAGACCTATGGACAGTCAAGGACCGATAATGTTGCTTTTCAAATACATATCTTATTGGAAGGCCACCTAAGAGCAGGGCATCACACACTAATTTTGGCAGCTTCTAAACTGTACACGTGTAGGTGTCTACCTAAACATGAGAGATGAACTTAAATGAGGCCCTGTTGTGGAGAAGTGAGGGATTGTGAAGGCCAGGAGGAATGAGAGTACCCTGGGGAAGCCCACTGGTCCTCTGCAATGTTTGCTGTATTTCCCGTAGTGTGAAATATTGGGACTGACCCTGCCGGCTATTCAAACTCAGAATTGTGGAAGGCTGCTTGGTCCAACCACTACCCAACTGCACTCTTGAAGTTGTTTCAAATAAGCCGCTTATAAACAGTTAATAAACAATTAATAAAAAATTACTAAATAACTCTTAGCATACAATTTAGGCCTAGGCCTTCCGACAGTGCACGGAAACAATATTACAAGTGATGTAAAACAATTATAGGTCATTCTAGATAAAGTGAGCACTAAAGATTTGACCTTTGAAAAAAACCACTAGCAGTTACTGCATATACGCCACCATTAACATGAGTTACTTTACTCTTGTATGGTTGGTAGCGATTCATCCACATGTAGTTCCGTGTATTTTCCTATTTGAATACAACATTAATGAAAAAACATCAGATGAAATTGACCTCTCTGTATTTAATATACTTGAAAATGTTAATTTATGATATTCTTGACATTTCTACTTACAGTATAATTAGACTTAATTGCCACCAGCACAGTGTAACTACCGCCGGTCTTAGATAATCTTGCATGTTATCGCTTGCTCCGCGCTTCAGACAGTTAAAAATTCCACTGACAGGTGATATCAGAATAGGTTTCCGCAGTTTTTTCACCGCTTCACCAAGTTGCATAATTTGCGTGTGTTTGTCCGTTGTACATATACACACATTCTAAAGTATTGGAAATGACTATGAATATCATTGTCAAATGATCATTGTATTCTACAAATTATGTTTTACGTTTGCCAGCCTAGAAACAACATACTTTTTATTCCACATATTAAGAAAATACGTTATTTATTGTTTTTGTTAAGTGCATCGTCGTTCGTGGCAGTAGAACTGAACGAAACTTGAATTCTTGAATTGCGTGTGTCATGTCTATTTTTAGTGGCGGTTTTGAGTTACAAATTCAAGTTAACTGTGCCTGCATTTACTAGATTCTTAACGATAATGTGTTTAGTCAATGGACAGAAACCAGTATTATAAGACGTTAACTGGCGGGTATTTATAACTAAGATTACTTTTGATTATGTCTTATATTCAGCCCCCATGCATTTAATGAGTACGTATTGTAGATAATATTTATCGGAGCAGTTTAATTTAGTTGTAAACATTGCACGACCCAATGTAAATAAAAGCATGTGGCAATATTTATGTTTACATTCAGCGGAAAGATATAAACTGGCAGAAAATGGAAATTTATCAGGGCTTTTTTTTGAGTGCTCACTTTATTCTGAATCACTTATGCTGGCATTCATGCATGATTATATACTGATCTAAATGGTAGCCAAAGACTTGTCACTGTATGAGATTGCTTATGATTACATGTGTGCAATTTTACTGAATCAAAGCATAACCCTTTGTAGCCTGAAAGTAAACTATATGTGATTGAATTGACTTTTGGCAGCAAGACATGTCAGTCTGGTGTTTGAGACTATATGTGATTGAATTGACTTTTGGCAGCAAGACATGTCAGTCTGGTGTTTGAGACTGTTAATAAAATAGAAAGGGGTAGAGTCCTGGAGCTGTGGACAATTTACGGCTATCTGTGCTGGTGTTGAACTTATCCAATTCTTCCCCTGCGTAGCACTTACTGAACACTGCTCACATAAGAAGGGGACATGATCCCACACTACTTGCAGGACCAAATGTCAAAGGCTTAAAACCAGAGGTGTGACATCAAAGTAACAAAACAAGGTGTATGAAATTGGTGACACACTGTACTGGACAACACGAACACACTGATTAAAATGGGCATAAACGTGAACACACTGAAGATGCCGTGCAGGCAACAGCCTTCCTTCAGCAACAACAGAGAATACTGGTTTCTAATGTTTGTTCACTTCTCGTGTGGTAGTTATTTTGTTTTGTTTTTTCAGCTCTTTAGCAGTATATGCTTATAATTGATTATATCTACATAAATGAAGTTAAGTTTGTGATGACTTTTAATTGTTTAACTAACTGCTAACCTCAGTCGAAGTGTTCTGCTAGTGGTGGTAGTGATATTAAATGGAACAAATGAGGTTAATGGATTACATGATGTTTGCAGAGATATTGTTGAAAGTCTTATGCAGCTGTCAATGGAGTATTGACATTTATGCAGTGAAATGTATAAATGTGGGCGGAAATTAAAGTGAGAAATGAAGAATGTTTTCCTAACCTTTCTTGCTTTTTTTTTTTTTTTTTTTTTAACTCTATTTGCATTGTAAGTGTACACTATGTACCTACATCCGAGTGTAAAAATTTCGAAATTTCACTAAATAAAACTTACTACCCGTATTTATTTTGTATGGAATAAAATAAATAAGAAAATCAACCACAGAAGCATATTTAATTGCTGTGATGATGTACAACAAAGGATACAACTTAAAATCATCATTAACAACTGGAATACACAAATACAAACAAAAGTACCCCAGTGTTTATGTTAGAGCACCATGTGTGTCTATGCCAAACATTAGAGCCTTGTTTTTTTGTCTGGCTGCTTAGAAATAGTCAAAAAACTGATTTTTCTAGCTGTTATCTGTTGACGCATTATATAAAATATAAACTGCATTAGTAACTTAAACGCTAAATTATTGCTCTTGGTTTTTACATTGATTTAACTACATTTTTACTTTAAAGCACGTACTTGTATACTTTAACCACGATTGGTTATAATTTGGAGCTTTACTCTATAGACTTCAACTTGATTGAAAATGTGTATAAGCTCTTTAACTAAGCATTTTCAAAATGAGTGAATCAGAGATCAAAACTGTTTGCAAGATGTGAGCATCTAATAGCGGCTCTAGTGCAAGCATGGTAAGTGTCACTGTACTCACACCATACTCTTAGAAGAATAGCTCTGATGTTTATTTTCTTTCTGATTTCTGGAAAATCTTTATCATTTTTATAGCACAAACATACCACACATAGACTGATAACTTTAAATTCTATATTAGGTGCCAGTTCAACTCTTCTTCCAAGTGCATATTCTTAATAGGCAAGCAGCATGTATTTTAAAAACCTTAACACATAATTTGAAGTGTGCGCTGTTAGTAGATCACATTCTGAAAACATGTAAGACGGTTCTGTGCGAAAAAGGTGTGACTTGCTACAACACTGTTCATGTGACAGACAAGTTCTTGAAAAGAGTCAGACACCCAAACCCATCTTGGCAAACAAGTTGCACCTTTATTTCAGACTCTCACCTGCAATAAGTAGACCTTTGTCATCCAAACATGTGGATCACCACAAGAAGCACAATAGGACTTTGTGTGTTGCCTAATACTCAGGTCATTAGAAAGTTCAAACAATAAACTTGCAAGCTGGTACAATTCTAAATGCATTGTTACGATATGGCCAAGCAGGCCGGGCTGCGAGAGGTTCAGGCTGCAATTAGGCCAACATTGGGGAACCAAGGAAGACAACTCACCTCACCCCCCTCGTAGTGGCAATAATGACAAGCAAGCTGACAACGCATTGTTACCAAGTAAACCAAGTCTGTCATTTGCCAACACTCGTCTGATTAACAGCAATCCAGCTCACCTCTAAGACTTGGGGGGGGGGGGGGGGTCAAGTCCTGGCAGAGGAGTGCTCATCCGTTGATGCCATTTACCTCATCAATCCAGCTTTCAGTAAGGTCGTCAGATCTAGTAAGGTTGCAACAACCTCGACTTAATTTAATAACTTAGTAATCAATAATGTTGTGCTCTCCTCCTAAATTAATATAACACATTGTAACAGTTTACGTATTCAGAGTACCTGCCATTCTACTAAAGTAAATGCCTGCTTATTCATAACTGTCATTTATCCCTAAATAACCCTAAAAAAAACCACTTAAACTTTGTAACAGAATGTTTATAGTTAGCAGTGTTTGTCTAGCCATGTACTGCCAGCTCGTAATACACACATGCAAAACAGATCACTAACTGAAAAACACATCCACTTCTGAGAGTAAATTGACTGCTTCACTAAAAGTATGTAATGGATTTCTCTCCAATTGGATTAAAAGAATTCAGAGCCACTGCTGTACTTAATGTGTACATGTATACAATGTCCAGTTTGTCTTTATCATTATTATTGTAAGAGATGCCCACTTGAACTTATAGTCTGTCTCATGCAGGGGTGCTGGAACTAGGGGGGGACATGAGTACATTGTACCCCCCCCCGACTACTGTCAGAAGTGCAGAAGGGGGCAACTGGAATGTTTTGTTTAATTGGTTTATTTATTAATCTTCTTACATAAATAATTCTCCAAATAAAGCAGCAGTCGACGTTTTCAGAAGGCTTATATACAATTTTGAAGTTGTATTTTAATTTTTTATGTCCTAACCAAAAATGACAATCTCAGACTGCAATGGAATTTCTTTTATATTTAATAATTGCAGGTGTAACTTTATCTGCATTTATTAGCCTTTGTCTTGGTCATAAATTAATATTTTATATGTTTCAGTATACAACTGTGTATTTCCGTATAAATAAACATAATTTACATAATGGTTTCGAGTGATAAAACACATGTGCCTACCATATAACATGTAACAGCACAGGCTTATGTATCCAGCAAAGCAAATTGCGCACAAAGCTTAAGTATAAAATTAAATGGGCACCGACACTTAAAAAACTGATGTTAAAATGTTTATATTAAAATAAAAACTTCCTCATTCACTAAAAAACATGTAACTCGAACAAGTAACTTAAATGTATTCTGTTGCACATCTTATAAGCCTACATATTAAAAGGCATTATAAAGTCCAAAAAGATTTATTTCTGAATAATGAGAACAATCTAAATTGATAAACAATATTGCATTTTTTGTTCATAAAGAATAACTAATCAACAAACATACCTGTTTAAAGATCACACTTATATTAAAAGAATCACAAACATTGGTATCAGTAATAAAAAAATATCAAACTGTAATATACTTTTTCCACTTGTCCTCACAAAATTTCAACTTTAATACAGAAATTCATACTTTCTCAAAGTTTAACAAGTAAACTAACATAAAGTCATTAGATATATCACAAGTTTTACTTTATACCATACAAAAATAAAATATTTTTTAAATATTAGATCTATAAAAATGAAAATTAGAAGTAGGTACATATTTTACAGCATGTATAGACTACAGCAACTTCAATTAATATATAAAGTAATCAGTTTCAATGTCAAAACAATACCGTTAATCATCTGTGTTACACTCTCTTATACTTTAAAAAAAATACAAAAATAAGGACTGACCATAAGAGACAAAAGTGTAAACTGACAACAAAATTCATTACAAGAAATAACAATTAAACATTTTACAATATTTGCATGCTCATTTAAACAGTTTGGAGTCTCACACATTACTTAATATTAGATCTCAATAAAGCATACTATTTAACATTGACGAAGCAGTAGGCATCTGGAAAATCATATTAGCAACACATTACATTTAAGCAACCTTCAAAATTCAGTCTCTAATAATAATTGCAAATTATGTCGCACTCTTTGGACATCAAAACAGCCAGAGACCCATCAGCAAGAAGAAACGAGGAACCATTGATTAACTGAAAATGTCCATAATGCAAATGGGGACCGCTCTCATTTTAACAATCTACTATTCTAAAAATTTTAACAGACATGTTATAATTGTTACCATTTATATGAAATAACAAGGATCACACAGTAAATGAGTGCAGGTACGTGTATAATATCTATAAAGGGAATGAAGTAAAATATCTGCAACATTGCTGAAAATGGTCAAAAAAAATAATAAAATTTAAAACAATTTAATTTGTCCACGTGTACGACAAAGACTTTTACAATATATTTGGATTTAAACCTGCAAGCATCAAACATTTTTGACACTCCAAAGCTACTAAAGTGAGGAACAAAAATACTGTACTAACTTTTCTTCCGTTTCTTTACTTAAATCATAAGCACAAGTTTTAAAATGCTCTGACAATGTATGTGCATCCACCGGCTGCAGTGGTTTGGCAGGTGATCCGAGAGGCACAGACTGCAATGCTTCCACCAAGAGGTGCAGGAATCTTAGCCACGTGGTCTGGCCATTACTATCAAGTGCAGAGTAAAGTGTCTGCGCATGCACCAGCATCACTGCCAGCGCAGACATACCAAACCTATTCCCCAACATGAATGTAAAGATGCTCCTCTTGCTCTTTCGCTGCTCCTCTGCTCTAATCAACGAGGAAACTAGCTCGACAAAGGTAGGAGGCATGGTCCTCTGAAGCCAACGGTTGAAGAACGGAAACATTTTCAACATGATGCCTGCACTGTCCGGGTCGTGTCGCACTATGGTGACCAAGCCTGATAACAGCCGTGCCCATAGGGTGGAAATGTGTTGAGTGTCCGTCGCATGGTGCAAAAAGCGCAAAAACAGTTTCTTCCCTTTGTGAAACGACAGAATGTTGACGAACCAGTCTTCGGCCAGCATGGTGGTGAGGATCTTCTGCTGCAAGGCCTCTTTCGAGTCTTGTACCGCTTCCCTCAACTCGGGCATGGGACTAGATAAGTCTTCCAATTGCAACAATAGCAAGTAAAGTCTCTCCACTTCCAAAAGTATCTGCTTCAATTTGCGCATGTCCCTTGGAGCAGCTGCGGTCAAGCTCTCCACTCCTTCCTGATGCACCACATCCATGTCTATTATCTTCCGAGGAGCTGTCACACTACCCACTTGTAGCTTGCCCAAGGAATTCTCAAACTGTGCTGGTGTGTAAACTTTTGATGCTCCTTGCTGATCTTTATTGTAACTGTCTCTACGCTCTCTATTTCTATTTTCTCCGTTCTTTTTGTCTGCTTGGCGTGATGAAAAAATTGTGTAGTAATAATCGTCTACATGCGGAGGAGATGAAGTCAGTTGTATTTGTTGAATATTTTGAAGCCACATTTTCTCACGTTCAGACATCATTCCTGCATACTCATCAACATGGCAGTGCAAATTGTGAGAGGAGCGATAATTTGCATTGTAGGAATTATCTCGCTGGTGTTTATAGTAGGGTTCTTGATGGCGCATTCCAGAAACATACGGCCGGTCTCTGAATCCAGAATTGTACAAATTGTTGTGATGCATCATAGGTCGAAACATGGCAGTGTCTGTAGAATGAAAACCCTGGCGAGGGTAAGGTCCCAGCAATAGTCTTCCACAAGGTGGTGGTTGAAAATGTTGACGAATTACAAATGGCGGAGGTGGCGGAAAAAGATGAAAATCTGGAGCTGGTACTAGAAATCTATTTTGCTGTTGTTGAAGATGTCTAATTTCTGATGGAATAGCCATGCCAGTCATAGGACGTGGTAAAATACCAACACCCTGCCCCGCCTGCTGTAAAAATGGTCGAACCATTACCACCCCATTTTGGCGAAGTGAATGCCCTCTTCCTACACTTCCTCTTGATGCTAAATATGCTGATTCCTGATTAGTTATTACTTTTCCTTTTACATCTTTACTAACACCCTCTAGATGTTTGTTTGAAATCTGTACCCTTTGGTTAGCAGTCCTACTCTGAGATATAAGTTGGCGTTCCAATTCTTCCACAGTACAGACAGTTTTTCCTGGAGGCAAATCTGGTATGGAGTTACTTTCCTTAGCATTCAGGTCTTTTGTCATCCATGGCGAAGGAAAAACCGAGGGAGCAGAGCTACTGTAAACCAAATTATTTGTGGAAGACTTTTCCTTTCTTAATTTATCATCTTTCTCGTGATCTTGATCATCGTTTATATCGTCCAAGACTAACTGTCCCAGAGCCGCTTCCAACTCCAAATCTTCATGCTCTGTTGAACCATTGTAACTACTGTGATGGACTCTAGATTTTTCAGTCAATTCTGCAAGTTTCTCATGATCGTGTTCCCAGTCGCCTTCGGTTGCATCTGCACCAAAAGTCTCATCGTTCAGAGCATCATATTCTTCTTCCTCATCTTCGAAATCGAAATCAAAATCATCGTGGATTCCTTCTTCTTGCTCGTTGTGAAGATTATTGAAAGCAAAGAAAGAATTTGCCATTTGAACTCTGCAGGAAGAATTATTTTCATGACTTTTAATACAGACACACATAAAAACCTCCACCTCTCCTTAAGTACCAGAAATACTGTGCATTAAATGAAGTGGGATAACGTAACCTTACAACATACGTAAAATTTTACTTCAGTTTGTGACGTACACCACAATCGCAGCTTATAATGAAAAACAGAACCATATTTACGAAACTTGAGTGCACAAAAATACCAAACTTGGTGTTTAGAATTTTTGGATGTTTCTTAACTCCAAATAATAAACACACACAGCGCAGCAACAACTTTTCTCAGCTGCAAAGTGCAAAATAATTACGACTTTTCCTTCAAGCGCCAATCAAGTTAGCCAACAACACACACAAAGTAAAATTCAAATTTAATAGTTCGTATGTTGGCCAACTTGCTAAATTTTTTATTTGTTTTTTTAAAATGGCAACTGTTGGTGAACCATTGACGTTAGCTGCAGGCGAGTGTTGTTACTGTTCTGTGTAATTTAACTTATCGTTACCCCCTCTCCTACTATTTACGTCAAATTTTATATGTAATTCATTTTTTCAGATGTGAAACGAGCAGTAGAGTTGTTAGAGAAACTTCAGAAAAGTAAGTATTGTTTTGGGGTGTGGAAGGAATGAGTTCTATATTTATTTATTGTCAATAGTGTAGGTATTGTGTAAACGATTGGTCTTTTATGTGGGACAAGTAGGTAATAATCTAAGTTGCAATAGACGACTTGATGTACACACCCTGTAATGTCACACTGCAGGGGGAGAGTAGGCTACTGTGAGAAACAAAGCTTGTTTGCAAACATGCTGATTTTTTAGTTGGTGATTGTTGTCAATACTGTGGGATCAACTAATGCAGTAATAACTACGACTGACGTTATGTTAGAAATACGTTTAATCGTCCACAACATACAACACACATACATCTGGTACGAGCTACTAGACAATGTTTACACACGTCGGCCATGTTGCCATAGACTGTCCGACCTACACGCATGACCACACACATGACATCCTCCCCTTCCAATGAGCCAGTTCACTCTGATAGGTCTTTCACACTTACAATATAGAACTATTAGCACTCTGATCTTGACAGT
>PNEQ01118683.1:0-16046 GCA_003012365.1 Medauroidea extradentata
CACATTGTGGCAACATAGTGCTGTGATTAGTACCTCTTGGGCTCCACAGATATCAAACTTATCTTACTACTCTGGAGCCGCGGTGGCCGAATGGTGCCGACCCGCCGCAGCTCAGTTGGTTGAGCGGCCGACTTTGATGCGAGGGGTTCTGGGTTCGATTCTCAGGTCTGGCTGGGTGTTAAATTTGTGTTTGTCCGTTAGCGTCTTTTCAGTTGTCAGAGTCACCAAATACTGTCACAACTGGGGAATTGTCAAATACTAGAGCTGTAAAGGGGGGATGTTTGGCTCGTTGGCGATGTTGCGACCTCGCCAAGGAGCCTAACATTAAAAAAAAAAAAAAAAAAAAAGTTGGTTAGGTCATGGACAGAAAGAGGCAAGTGAAGGGATAATGGATCAAATCCCGGCACGACCATACTTTTTTTTTAGCTCTTAAAATGTTAAAAAATTTTCAAGTTTATAGAATATAATTTTTTAGTTCTTAAAATATTGCATGTGCTTTTAATATGGTCAACAAAATATTTTTATGGCAAGCTAAATATTTGGTACTGCTAACAAAATTAAGCTATTTGCCTCAAACAAATTAGGGGAACAAAATAATTTGGTACGAGCAAACAAATATTTCTTTGCCCCTATACAAACAATGATTTGGTTCATTCAAACAAATTTTGTTTGCACCAACAAAATTTTTTTCTCAGTGTATGTTGCTACAGTTATGGCAGCCAATTTGTCTGAAGTTTATCTTCACGTTCAATAAGCGCTTCTAGTGATTATCAGCGCTACGCCCCAAGTCACTGATCTTACTTGCAGGCTTTCGTCATTCTCGTAATTTTTATTTTGTTATGAGAACTTACATGGTAACAATAACATGTTATTGTTGGTAGGCGTGTAACAATTTCATTACAGGCTTTTGTCACTGAAATTCTTTTACTACACGTTGAAACACACAAGTCTCAAAATAAAAACGATTTTTTACGAAGCTGGAGAGCTCTAAACTGCATTTACAGATGGCACGTTTTGTTATCAAAGTGACATTACGCCATAGTGTAGGACGTGTTCTTAACTATTTAACAAATTGTGAGCACATTTACTAATTTAGTAAATAAAAACCGTATCAATACAAACACACTGTAGAACAGTTCAAGTGCCAGATATGTGACTGCCTAAACACACATTTGTGAACTTATTTTCCTTAAGCTTAAAGTCGTTATAAGTCCAATGTATGAACATATTAGAGATAATTCAATTTTTGTTGACGTTTTACACGTTCCGTGATAAAATTTAAAGATATTTGTTGTATACAGGATGTTCGGTTTAATGCAAGTATGTTACAACCTTTGCAAGATAATTTCTTAAAAAAAAAAAAAAATAAATAAATAAATAAATTTACGTGGAGCACGGTTTTCTTTGCGCGATTCTTAAGGGAGAAATTCGTGATTAAAAATTGTCATAGAAAAACATTATTTGGTGAGGTAACCAAAAGCAAGGAAAAGTAAATAATACATTTCCGGTAGCGGATTAGTAATAACAATAAAATACAATATGTGGAAGAAAAAAGCTTTCGAATACCTAACAACTTAATTACATAATTGAAACTGGTGTTTCGCTTGTTGCCTGCCTGTAAGTCTCCACACTTTCTACGTTCATTTTCTCGAAAATTGTTTACTTCAGGTTGATGCGACAATCCGACCTTTTTTTTTTTTTTTTTGTTCTTTCGGACATGCTGTTACAATCTTTGTCATTTAACACCCGAAAAATGCAACGCTAAATAATACTATGCCTAAAAATGCTTGACAAACCCCATTATCTACTAATCGTGGAAGGTATTCGAAATTATTTTTTAAGTGCAGAGCGTGTTATTATTGAACCACACAAAATATATCATAGGTTGTTCGGAAAGTGAGTGCTAAGAATTAACCTTTGAAAAATATCACTAGCCGTTACTGCCTATAATTCAACATTAACTATAGTTCCCTTACTGCTTGTATGGTTGGCAGCGAAATTACTCAATATAGTTCCGTGAATTGTCATATTTAAATAAAACAATACTGAAACAAAATCAACGAAAAGCGACATAACAGTATTATACATAATTAATAAACATGTTATAAAACTACATAGAAACATACTGAATGCTCAGTGCGCAAACATCATGTGACGTGTCCAGAGAGGTTAGACATGTCTCGGCGTTAGTCATTACACGCGGAAAGATACTGATTGGTTGAAAACAGAACTATAGCAGGGCCTTTTTTTAGTGCTCACTTTATCCCGAACCTCTAATAATTATCATTCCTTATTGTCGTATTTGTAGAAAATTTTGGCTTTCAATGTCGATGCTTAGTTGCGAATTTATCCCTTAAGATTTATGCCAGCCAAAAAGTCGCATTATATAACTTTACTTCATTTTTACGAGAAATAATTTGGCATAATTTGTCCCGGTCATAGTATTACTTCTAAACATGCACTATGTAACAATTTCTATTATGATTTCTTCTAAATTTCTAAACAACCAGGCTCGATATATAAATTAAAAAAATATATTGCTGCTCTGCTATACATATATATGGTTTAAATGAAACCAAAAAATATTTTGCTGTTAAGCATCTTTAATGTGCAACTAAAGGATGCAAGACTTTCAACACATATTTGAAAATAGTATTCTTGAAAAAAAAAAAAAAAAAAAACCGCTCTGAATTAATGGCACACGTTTGATAATTCTGGTACTCCTTGCACAATTTATGAAATCTCCATGGATCCTGCAATGTCGTTCATCAAGTAAATACTACGTGTAAGAGTCTACATATGAAAGAAACAAGCCGTGACCTTCAAACTCACGAGCGTGCGCCGGCAACGCAAATACAAAGACGTACAGAATATACAAGCATGGTCATCCATCAAATAACTTCGCCCGCTTGTTTGTAGTGTGTTTCCCGTCCATACAACTCCTCTACCTTCGAATATCCTTAAACAAAAGGGTAGAATATGATTTTGGATGTAATACACTCCCTTTAGCTACGATTACTTCCACGAAATAAAAAGAAAAATTAAAATTAAGAAATTGCAAAGAAATACATTTTAATCGTTGCATGGAAAACTTACGTCTCAACGTAGCAAAGAATCTTATGGCCACATAAATATCCATTGCAAATTGGAGTTTGATTACCTGAGTTCATAATACCAGGTTCGCAACGTAATTTCTTGTGTTTTACCATTTTTTTAAATACGTACATTTAAATAACTGATGGTTTTGTTAACTTTTAATATTTTGACCTGGTAAATTTTATACATAAGAATATAAATATTTATAGCTTATACTGGTGGCATAATCCGTGAGTAGTTCCTTGAATTTTCCCGCGTATTGAAATCTGTTTGTAGCTTTGCAAGAAAACACAGCTATATTCAGAGTCAAAATATTTATGTTAGGCTCTACAAGAAAAATGTCACATATCTTGGCAACAGTTAATTGTTTTAATTTCTAGAAGAGGCAGTGTAACTAATATTTATTAAATATGTGTGTTATGTGAAAGGTAATATGTCGTTCCGTTACAATTTACGAAATATTTTATATTTTGTAATATTATTTTTTTCCATTAGTAACTTTTAAAGGAATTAAATGTAAAAAGTATTAATTTGTAAAACACGACACTACATGTACAGATGGGTTTGTTTAATCGCGAGTCTCATTAGGACACAGATCTGAGAGTCGAGCGCAGAACAATATCATCATATTCTTGGTCAGTACGACTGACATACTGTTGACATATCACGTGCTCTAGCCAGCTGTTTATGAGCTGATTACCAACATGATGTACAGCACTTACACACGAAACTGCCGCAGTTGTTGCCAAGTATCACCAGCACAGCACACACTCCACAAGTTACCATGAACTGGACCTTGTGACACTATGCACACTTCTGCCGGGACATTTTACTAGGATTCATTCCCTAACAATTGTACAGTCAGTTGCACCAACAACTTTAACAACTCAGTATACTAGTTTGTGGTTAGTACCTGTAAATATATGACGTATGAAAATGTCGGTTAAGTGCACGAATATTATCTATTATAAAACTATTTATTTTCTAAGTGCATGAATGTTTATTAGGAGAACGTACGAGACCTATAAACTTTATTTTTGCAACAATCAACTTCTAAAGCATCGAATATTGAGTTGTTACATTATCGCAAAGGTGTACCTAAACTTACGACGTCAGGGATAAATATGTCGTCTAAACTGAAACAAAAATTTCATTTGCATGTTTTTAAAAAAATTCTGAAAATTGTTATTTACGAATTTTTACAAGCGTTGCAAACATTTTCCATGCCTTAGCAAACGTAAATATTGTTTATTGATCTTTCATCGGTTTCATTTATAATATGGGCCGCGCCGTGTAGCGTCATAA
Source organism: Medauroidea extradentata (assembly GCA_003012365.1). Taxonomy (NCBI): domain Eukaryota; kingdom Metazoa; phylum Arthropoda; class Insecta; order Phasmatodea; family Phasmatidae; genus Medauroidea; species Medauroidea extradentata. The sequence continues at coordinate 4,402 of PNEQ01118683.1, forward strand.
CTCGTGGCATTCGTGGCGTGTCCCATTTAATCCCTAACAACTCCAATTTCACTCAAATAAGAAAGTAAAAAAAAAAAAAAAAGTGTCGTATGTGCATATAACCATTTTTGTAGTATTTTAAAACTTTAAGAGCAGTGCTTGAATAATCTCGGGATTAATTAGCACAAATACTTCTACCATTAGTAAACTGCTACCACAATGATTTCATTGCCTTGCTAGAATTTGTATAGAACTGTCGTAACATCTTTATAGTGCTGTATAGTATTTCAGATCAAACGTCTTTGAAATAACTTACTAAACACATGGCTATATTTACACTGTCAAATCTGTCGCAGTCAGCCAGCCTATAAATAAATACGAGTTATATAGTAGGCCTAAGTATGAATAGACAAGATGATGGTATTCTTAAATACATAGAGTAGGGTAATACGCTTGCCGCTTATCTTGAAAGTTTGTGTCTGCGTGGAACTCGATACAGAGTTTGCAAATATTCACATAAGCATTTAAAGCTGTGAACATTTGATCCAGCCTCCAGTAGTTTGTCTCTTCTGTCCAATGATGTATCGCGGTCGCTGACGTCACCCTAACAGTTCACACAACACTGCACCCTCCTACCCAGGGCCTTTAAGTAATTAAGTCCATGCCCTCTAGTTTCTTCTTTTCTAGTGTTATTAATTATTTACGCCTAAACGAGAGCAGATATCAAAAATATATCTGGCAGTTTTGTTCAAAATCGTCTTCTCCATGTTGGCTGATTTTTCCAAGGCAGTAAATAATATGGTTTTAGCTAATTGTGTAATTAATGAAATTCCTGTTACTAGCATTTTTAATCGAAACCCTATAATTTATTGTTTTATAATTTGTTGTTTTAAAAAAAATTATGTATCACGGTAAAACCTTCAAACAAAACTACCAGACAGATTTGTAATATCTGTTCTCGTCTTATTAAAATCAAACTAATTACCGCAAAACTAGTGCAAACTAAAGAGCATGGCCTTGAGCTCAGAGAAGTAATATGATTGAGGAAATGCAACCAGTCATACAGGCCAGGGAATGAACTTTCTTCCTCTTGCTGACTAAACACAGCTCGTACTGACTTTCTGCTGCTTAGAATGCAGACGAGTCTAAGCGAGACTTATTGCTATGCACTTGGGAACCGTAACCACTTAAGAGAATTTCGGATACGTATGCAGGAGCTGCCGTGTTAGTGCGCCGAATTGTTTGCAGAACTTCATTGAAGAATTTAGTCCTGTTCAGCTGATAGCTTTCCTTACAGGGTTTCTGTGTATAGTGTTCGTTACTTAAAAACAAATACTTGTTAAATGGACACATTTACTGTAATATTCACGGACATTATGTTCAAAATAACATAGTGACATGTAGCATATCTTTATCATAATTATACATCATTAGACGATAGGGTGGCTTTCGAAGGATTGAAATAGAAGGACCGATAACGTATTGATAGCACGCCAGTAGGAAGTACTGAAGATTCACGCGTACGTTCAAAATACCTCGAGTCAGACGGTGTCGTTAACACCATGGTAAATAGTTTTTATAATATTGGTATAAAAAGTAAAAAATTTTCAACGGAATGCTCTGAAAAATTTACGGCTAACAGCACTAGTACGATGCACAACCCAATGTAGGCGTTTTGCACAATACTGCACGGTTAACTTGCAGAAACATTATTTTGCTCGATTTTTGCTTATTTTCATAACAGTATTGGTGATACTTTGAGCATAAAAATATGGAAAAGTATGTGGTTTATTGCTACGAAGAACATTACAGACACATTATGATATAGAGTGAGAAAACAGTGTGGACATTCTCCGGTACGAAAATTATGTTGCTCTGGAGAACTAAACTTTGGAATTGAACGTAAGACTATAGGGCGTGTAATTAAGGGTGACATTAGAGGGCGTGTTGAGCCTCACCTGAGAGCCGGCTAGCAGCAGCACTGTCGCGCCACACAGCAGTAGCGCCCTCTGCACAGACATGTCGAGTCTTCAGGCTGAGCTTCCAGTCTTCTAAACACAGGCGCCGCTCACACACACGCCTGTTTTATAACTAGGGGGCTCCCCTGGTGCGGGGGAGGGGGTGGCAGAGTTGCCCCCTCCCTCGACTGTACGCGGGCATTCCGAGCCATCTAGATAGCAACGATGGAACACGACGATATTGTTAATACGGAGAGTTACTGCCGGTCTTGTTATGAGTCTCCCCCCTCCTCCCCTCTGCAGCAGTCCTGGTAGCATGGTGGGCGGACAGCAGCGACTGCCGAGGAGGTCCGAACATTGAACAACGATAAGAGGCTGCGGCGCTTCCAACATCGGAGGATCGACAAGTGCCGGGTGCTACTCCGTGGTTTACTCTTCACGACACGCCCCGCTGCTATCTGCGCCAGATATTATCCTGGCCCGGCTTGCTCGACCCTTGGTTACACTCGGCTATGTCGAGGAAACAACACTTACACACAAATACGACGCAGGTCGCTCTGGAGGCTCTCAATGTTGGTGCTTGTGCTGCTGTCGACGTAACATGCACTATATTGTCTGATAATGTGAACAAACTATAATATATTTTTTTTGCGGTTTAAAAATTACATGCTCTGCATTCGTGAAAAAAAAAAAAATGGTTTCGAATACCTTTCACCATCAGTAGAAAATAGGGTTGGTCAAGATTTTTTTTGGCATATACTTTTGTACTATTGCAATGGACAATGTAACATCTCGTCCAGTAGTTGTACATTGATTCCAAAAATATTTTTTGAAGAAACATACTTTTTATATAGAAGAATTCCCTGCATAGTATTGTCACAAATATATCATAATTAGTATCAAATATTTTTTTGCTAACTATAAACCTGATAGTCTTTCAAATTTTTGCACTCAAATTATCACCAATTTTGTTATGAAAATAAGCCCAAATAAAGCACAATATTATTTTTCCAACAACCAGTGCATTATCTTGCAAAACGCTCACATATAATTGTGCCTCGTGTGACGGCCCTTAGTCTTAAATTTCTTTAGAAGCATTATGTTAAAAAGGTCAAAACATTTTGCACCAATGCGGAAAATTTCCTTAAAGGCCTTAATATTGAAATGCCTGTAAATTCAATGCGCTATAACTGTAGTTCAGACTAATTCTCCAATATGTTAGGAAGATACTCGTATTTCTTATGTATGGGCTTGGCAATGTAACACTTCCACCACTTATAGTTGTGCTGGAGTAGGCAAGGCAGCTGATAATATGACAGACAGTAATACATTCAATGTTATCTAAGCTGGATGAAGAGAAGACTCGTTTTAATAAAGTATTAAACTGAGAAATCCAGTTGTTTCAGCTTTATATTTTTTTTCGAAAATACAAAATCACATTCTTAATCACGGAAATCCTCTAAATAGGATTGACAACCAATTATGTTTGCTCATGTACCGTCACCCTGCAACTAGCGACAGAAATGTTGTCTCTTGCCAAACTAATAATACTGAGTTTCGTAACCTGAATTAAATACACGTTACCCTCGTGTAGATGATTTTGTAGTGCTGCATTCAAATGGTGTAGCTTTTACATAGTGACCATGTTGTTTTTAATATTTTAGTATTTGAATGTGTTCAGCATAATCCAGTACAGTCACCTTTACCATCATCCAGATACTTTTATTAAAAAATCGTACTGTACCTCATAGAGAGAGCGACTCAGAACCTTACATAAGGACAGGAAATAGAAAGGAGTCTGCCATGGCCTGGGTTAACGAACTATTCCAGTATTCGCCTGAAACTATTTAGAGAGACTACAGACACGTGACTTCAGTATGACCGGAGCCAGAAGGAAATGGAACACATGGTCTCCTGAATGCGAGTACAAACTGTTACCGTTGTGCAGGGCTGGCTCTGAACATGTTCCAAGGTTGTAGCAAGGCTTAGGAGGCTACCTCCATTGTTACCTTTATTTTGTATTCATATTTAAACAAACTGTAAATAATGTACATTGTTTTATATAATGGCGAGTTAAGTGACATACCTGTGTTATCACCAGGGGCGTCATTTCAGGTTTTTCCAGGGGGGGGGGGGGCAAGATTTTGTTTTCTGACGACAGTGACCTTGTTGCATCTTTTTTATTAATTAAGCATGTATAAATTTGATACTTTAATAATAAAACTTCAGTTTTATGTCCTTAAGTTAGCATTATTTACAATTAAAAATACAAAAAATATATTTATACACAAAAATTCCAAATCCAGGGGGGGGGGCATTTGCCCCCCCCCCCCCTGTAGCCCCAAATGACGCCCCTGGTTATCACTGATTATTTAACTATGAAACTTGTGATATTCAAATAAATTATGAGAGCACAATAGAGGTTAAAATAATACAATTATATTTGACATACAAAGAACTCTTGCTGTGAAGACCGACGCCATTAATTATGTTCCAACATGTCCTTCTGTGCGACATATTTTTACAAGTTTGGTATCACTTTATAAAGACGCCCAGTACAGACGGACAGATCGGACCTTCGCTCTAACCGGCCCTGTCAATGCTAGAGACGTGATAAACACGCGACTTCACTGACGTCTAGGCTAGCTTGTAAGAATATTTGTGAACTGAAGCTGACAACAGCTGTTCATTAGTTGCTTGTTGCTCGATTGATACACGTCTGTTATTAGTTTTATTATTGGCGCAGAGACTTCCAGGAAGTGTCAGGGGTCAATTGTGGAAGTGATATAAACTCACAGTTGTTTGAATTATAGCATGGGCCCAAATCAAAACGCGAATTTTTCAGGTCTCTAGCCATAGTGTAACCTTTCTCGGGCCAAATACTTTCGGTAATTTTTAACTTTGTTGACTGGGTCAAAGTATTAAGTCCCCGCAGTTTAGGTCGCAAATTTTTTTTTTCTTAGCTCTGAGTTGTGAAGTTGGCAATCAGTTGTCTATTGTGTGTAAAAGAACAAGACGAATATTATACTTACTACCCAGAGGAGGTTGGTAAGAACTGGAGAAAGGTCTCGTCGACAACGAGGCTGATGGGAGACGTACCTCATGGCTCAGATGAACGAGGCTTGTATTTAGAAAATATAAAACCATAGGGACCAGAAATCAGTTTGACCGGACCGGAAGTATTGCCGCGTTGTGCTAATGAATTCTGAGCTGATACAATCACTCTGCTTAATTAAAGTATTGAAACACTACAAAAATGTTATATGTACCGCATATTTTTTACACTTTACTATTTTTGACTGAGTTGTACGTGAAATTGGGGGATTATGGTTTGATTACCTGGGAAGTAGCTCGTGATTTCCTCAAGTAGGAAACTTGCCTAAAGTTACCGTGCAAAACTTACACTCATTAATTTAACAGATAATTTCTACGCAATATCTACTTATATATCGCATTTTGTAGTTCGTGAAAATCTTCTCGTCTAAGTAAAAATATTACTGTTTTGTGTACTTATCAAAATATAAAATCTTAAATACATACAATATAAATCCCAGCGAATAAAGTTACAGTACATAGAGTTATTTAATCAAATATATATTAAATATTTTGGCAGTTATAAAATACGTAATAAGTCCGATTGGTAGTTACAACACCAACATTACCTCATTATATATATATATATATATATATATATATATATATATATATATATATATATATATATATATATATATATATATATGTGTGTGTGTGTGTGTGTGTGTGTGTGTGTGTGTGTGATAAAGCAGGGCGTTTATTTTGTTGGACGGTAACTTATAAAACAAGAATCAAAATATGTTTTTTACATTTATTCGTGAAGTCAATATAGTTAAGCAATACTTCCCTGACATATACAAAAAAAATAAAATTGCATTTCTTAAAATATAAAAAGTCAACGATACGGTAAACAGAAGCTATATATCTTGTTCTACGAACAGAATACACATTCCAGACGATGATGAAGTTATACTTTAAGAACAGCACACTTGCTTCAAGTACTACTTTTAAGCCATACGACTTATTAAACAACTGCTTTGCCAGACTGTTTATCCCAAAATGTATTAACTTTTGCTACAATCTGAGCAATAACTGTGTAGTCGGGTCCAATAAAACTACTCTGTTACTTCTCAAAGTCTCGTTAAGTCGAGTCGACGAGTAATTATGCAGCAAGCTGCGATGAAGTGTGTATAGCGGCTATATATTCATAGGTGCACGAGCCATTGTCGACATTATCGCTATCTGGCTCTCAACTCTCCGGGTAAGTTACCACATATTCTGAGCGACAATACCTCTTGAAGCATAGTTGTGATGCAGTATTTAACACGCCAGTCAGTATCATCCTCAGACTCGTTGTACAATGACATGGAAGCGTAAGAAAGCGGACGCTTAACCCGCAAACGAAACGAGCACACGGAGTGAAAATCTTCTATTCTACAATTCACGAAAACGCATTCGGAAATGTACGAACTTGCAACCTATGAAATTAAAAAAATGTGTCTCACGTAAATGTCCGAAATAAAAGGAAAATAAATTTAACTTTTGTAAATAATTTAAAATGTTGTAAATAGTGTAGCCAGACCACGTAGGTTGTTTTTCTATGGAAATTGAAATGTTAACAGCGTCATAATTTTTACTTTACAAAATTCAGTTAATATTCTACCAACATAACTTTTATTTTCGTACGTTTAATGTTTGAAGTAGTACTTCATAACAAGCGTATCATAGTATTCTAGTGACAAATAATATTTATAAAAATGCAGTGTGTGAACGCGATCTTAATGGTTAACCGCGGAAACTCAACGTGTACAAATGTTGTAAACAATAACGGCGGTGAAATACGAAATACTCTATTGATGTTGGCTACATCCAAGCACGGGTACGTAAGATTTGGGAGTAAACAATCTTTCTTACGTTATCCATACATATCCGTGTCTGCGTACGTCCCATTGTAGAACGCACTCGGAGAGTCTTCAACGTTTTAGTGATTATGTATTCACTTCCGTGTCACGATATGACAGGCCTTAGCTATCTTCAGTGCTGCTAACTGCACGTCCTTGACCTACAAGAGCGGTTCCACGTGTAACATTGTTGCTCATTAGTGTTTACAAGAGGCAACTAGCAAGTATTTCATCTAAGCTGGGAATAGAAGCCTCCCAGAAAGATAACATTACTTACGCGGGTGTCCTGGAGATTATCGATGTTCTCAGAATGTCCGCTGTGATCGACACCGTGTTTTGACTATCGACAGATAAGGTTTCCAGTGGACAATGTGGGAACTTGTATTCGATACATACACATATACGAATAAGGATACAGTCAGACAATAAATAAGGAGTAACAGAAGCGACAATATAAGCTTCTTCGTTGCTGTCGTCGTACCAGCTCTCAAAGCCAACATAAAATTAATATAAACAATGCCACGTGGATTTGAATCATAGGTTTATATAACTGCTGTGCTTGTTGTGCTTGACATACTGTACTGAACTATTTAGAAATTGTAAACGTGATTATTCTAGGCTCAACATCAGATAATAACTAACTTTTCCAGAAGTGAAACATGGAAGCTTGTTAATAGTTTTAACATACCAGCTCTCAGGGCGCACAGGAAAGCAAACAAAGGCAAAATGAATTTGATACGTTGTTTAAACAACCACTTATATTTCTAGAAATACTGTAACTTGTATGTATCTCAATTATATACTTATAAATTATAAATGTTACGTTACTTACGTGTTTAATTTCCTCGCCGGTTAGAAACTAGGACCTACTAAACTTCACTGTACCAAACATTCGCCAACACCGACATCACGACAATCCAACGAAAAAACGAGTCCAATGAAAACAACATAATGCAACTGTTGCTATTACTTATTTATTCTGTGATGCAGTGATCTAGACAAGCTACCGCAACTCGAATTTCAGAAAATAAAACCTTGCCGAAGATGTCAGATGTCCGAGGTATAATGCCTACAACTGCTCAATAAAAAATTTGCCACATTCTATATTATTTACGCACATTGAAAACACGTAAACAACTTTAAAACGTATGTCGGTAACGGGTACATACGATAATGTGTACGAGTTATGAATTAAGAGGTCATGTGAATAAGTTTTATTTTATTTAAAAAGCCACGTCTTTCTGTTAGTGCTCTGAAGTTGGCACCAGCGTACGACCCACCTCGGATTCCTCCGGAAAAAATAAGGTATACTTTTAATGTTGAGTTGCAAAGGCAATATCTACGGTAAATTAAATTCATCCAAACAGGCGTCCAGTGAACAGCGAAGTCTCAAGTGTTACCGAGGATTGAGTGAGTAGAGTACAGGGCAGCAGCCAGTTGATTGGGCGGGAAGGAGTGTGCTCCTGGAAAACAAGCGACTAGCGGAAAACTATTGAATTTGAAAGGAAAAATATAAAATACATTTAAACGAGTGAGATTAAAACTGTTACGTATTTTCAAGTGGCGTATTTTGTTTTGCAATAGTGGTTTGTTTTTATGAAATGTTATTTCACAAACAGTAGAATCTTCATCTTGAAACTACAGATTGCTCATTATATTTGTACAACAACAAATTCGTTAGCGGTGAGATCTACAAGTTGGAACATATTCTGTACAAATACAGTTTGTTCCAAAATGTCGTGTCAGTATATTGGAGGAGCAATTATCATATCAAGAGTAACCGAGTGTTACATGAACATAGTTGTGAGAATGCAGAGTGTGTGGTCTGCAGTTCAGGCGACATAACGCGCGGTGCAAAGTGCAGGTCTGTATTATAGTACTACACACATGCCAGGCTAGTAGTGTTTCATTGGTCCACGTAGCGTCCCACAGTGATATGGGGCAGCCTGCGTACTATGCACTGTGCGTCAATATCATAAGCTGAACATTCTCGGACATTGTGCTCGTATACATTTTTATTCACCTTAGTTTGAACATTGTTCCCGAAATTACTGATATGAAATTTGAAAACACTTTAAATTAAACAACTGCTAATATTTTTCAACAATATTTTTGAGAAAAATGTTCCTAGTTTTATTAAACTTAGTGTAAGAAGGTCTAGTAGGGTTTTTTAAGTGTTATAGGTTTTCAAAATAGCAGCCACTTAAAATTTTTTCAATCACACGAGATGTCTGAAGAACTACAGCTATTGTCGAGAATTTCGTAAAACTCTGTACACGCATAAAGCCTAGTAAAGCGAATTTAATGTATTTTGTTCATATCGTGTTCAAATTTAAAAATGGTGGCCGTTTGAATATATTTTCTTGGTTATACTTGATATATGAAGTACTGTTAATCAAAATTTGATCAAATCCGGCGCACAAATAGTACTACTTAAGGTTACTTGACATTTATGTAGCCTATTTCATTCAAGCCATAATCTAAATGGCTGTCATTTGAATTTGTTTTATGGTACGATTAATTTTTATAATATTCCGTCAGACCCGGCACATATATAATACAAAAATAACAAAGGCCACACACATTTGTGTATGCTCTTCATGCTGTTATTATATTAAAATAAAGGCAGACATTTTTTCAATTCTTATTTAGATGACGTATAAAAATGTTTTGTGTATTTTACTAAACTTGGCTCGTACATCCTACTCTAGTTAGTAATATCACCCAACCTAGATGTTTTTGTTCGTGACACAAGTTCTCTTTTCTAAAATGTCTGCAATTTTAACATTTGTGAGACTATATAATATCTCGCGATTCATTTGACCAATTAAAACCAAACTCTTTATGTTTGATGATATATCTTGTCAACTTAAGTTTAGCTGGTCCGTTATTTTGAAGGGAAGTAAAACGTAAATATAGAAATCCTTGTTATATTTTGAAAACTACTAGCTTATTGTAACGAAATTAAATATTTAGGCAGTTAATTGTAAGTAGGCCTTATTGTTGAAGGTCCACAATGCAAGAAGATATCGTGACATGAATAAATAAAGATACGTAATTTTTCAAGATATACGTGAGAGATTGTAACATTCTGGGATAATTTGCAGCAACAATGAGGAAAGTAGGCTCATTAGTTGTGCTAACAATGACTCGTGTCTTTGATACAAGTCACTGATTAGTGTTCTGACCCATTCCGATAATATTCACAGCTTCACTTCATTCACAATTATGTATTAGCGTTAAATGGTATAAAACAAACATTTTTTTTTGGTCGCAACCACACTGCCAACCTCTGCTGACTGCAGGAAAACAATAAAATAACATAAAGTTTCCAGCTTGTGGCAAATATATTTACAAACATAGAATGGAAGGTAAATCTTTAATGTTTGTGACAGTCTTGATAATTGTTGCTTATAACTACATACATTAATTTATACTACTGGCCAGATACGCAGATGGCAATATGAGGGAATAGGTACAGATACGAGTAGAGAAATGACTACTAGAACGCTGGAGAACGTTATATGATGCGAGTACAGCACAGCGGGTGGAATGCAAGGGCAGGAGGAACGGGAGAGCCCCGAGGAAACCCGCTAGCCAACAGCAACTTCCACCACGTCTCCCGCTAAAAATTTTAGCAATTTTGAGTGTCAACGGGAAATACGTTGAGGTTCCCCGGGACTCGAACAAAAAATGTCGGACTTATAAAATGGTAATGTAGTGACTTACAGGTAAAGGTCCAGGCTGTAAATTGGTGCTCATATTTTACTAACGTACATACAGTACTCAGATACAAGTACACATCTACAATAAGCGGCATACGATCTTCTTTAAATAATTAATAATTAACGTACATTTACAAGACAACTTTGTGGGAACTAGTAATTAGTTTATTTTTGTACTCCCACATACACAAAGTAATATACAACGAAACATAATCCAAATATATGTACCCGTACTTACACTAAACATGAACTCATCTATTGGCTGCGCGTGTAATGCATACATTGTTAGACATTTCTCTCTCTTCGGAGTATACTTATTCTAATAAAGGTTGAAGACCTTTTATGTTGCAAACAATGGTTATATTAAGTCCTTGGAAGAAAATTATATTTGAGGAATAATTACTGTTTAAATTGTTATATTTTTTGTGTTTTATACATTTTGCTTTATGTATTATTTCTAACGTTCCAAAGTTAATTTAGGTTAGCAGCATTAATCATTTAATATTTGACAAACAATGCGAAAAGAAAAAAAAAGTAAACATAACAAAAAACGAATAACCGGAATAACAGAGCTGCGAATAGACGCTAAGTAACACGCTGCTACACTTCTTCTCCGGTAAGCAGTTGTTTTAGCGCCATGTATTGTATAACTAGAAGGAATAGCAGCCCATTGTCAACACTCTATGCAAGATGTACAGGTCCATGTGTTAAGCGGTTGTTTTAGCGCCATGTGTTGTATAACTAGAAGGAATAGCAGCCCATTGTCAACACTCTATGCAAGATGTACAGGTCCATGTGTTAAGCAGTTGTTTTAGCGCCATGTGTTGTATAACTAGAAGGAATAGCAGCCCATTGTCAACACTCTATGCAAGATGTACAGGTCCATGTGTTAAGCCGTTGTTTTAGCGCCATGTATTGTATAACTAGAAGGAATAGCAGCCCATTGTCAACACTCTATGCAAGATGTACAGGTCCATGTGTTAAGCAGTTGTTTTAGCGCCATGTGTTGTATAACTAGAAGGAATAGCAGCCCATTGTCAACACTC